>JAQZBX010046655.1:0-20722 GCA_029593785.1 Cabassous unicinctus | reverse complement strand
ATGGATTTTTTTTTTTTTTTTTTAAATTTAAGAAGTTAGTATGTCTTAACAGTTAGGACGCTCCCAAGAATGTAAATCTGACAAAATAGTTTCTAGGATTTTTTTTTTCAGGAGGTACTGGGGATCAAACCCAGGACCTCGTACATGGGAAGCAGGCACTCAACCACTGAGTTACATCTACTCCTCATAGGATTCTGATAAGGATGTAATGGAGGGATTTTTACAGAAACCAGTGTGGAAATATACAGAGTCCTCTAACAAACTCAGGTTTATTGTGAGATAAGAAACAGAAATGGAAAGAATAGCACATGACCAATGATGTAAGAGGAGACTGGGACAGAAGAGTGTTGGGAAAGCATTGAAGCAAAGCTTGACAAAAGCCATTGGAAGAACAATTTGGTCTCTAGCCTGGGTGGATCTAGAATCTGAGATGGTTTCTAAACATGTAGAAAAAGAAAGCAGTGATCACTGTCACCCAACAGGGGTTCACCAAACCCTGTGACATCAATGTTACTTCCTTTCTGGTGAGTTTTACTAAACTGACCAGTCAATGGAATTCTGTAGACATAATACATCTGGACTATGGTAGGACTTGGACAAGGTTGTCTGCTCTCTTTGTGGACAATGTGAATATAGGCTAAACGGAAGTACAACTAGACTGGATCAGGAGATTTTTTTGTTTGTTTTTTTTACAAAGTAGGCACAAGCTAATTGGACTGAAGCCTCTCTCTGTTTTTCGTGGCATGTTCCTGTATTACTCAACTGTTTTCTCTAATTCCTTGGATGAAAACAGAAGGCAGACATTAAAATTGGAGATAATGTGGTACTGCCAATATATTTAGTAACAGATTCCCAAACAATCTCTACACAGCTGTTAAATCTAACAAAATGAAATGTAAGAATTTTGCACTTGAATAGGGAAAGACAAGGTGGAAGAGCATAATTTTTTTTAAAAGGATAGAACATTTCTTTGAAAGGAAGCTCTGTGAGTTAGCAGTATGCTGAATCTGAAGAAAAATAACTTATTTGTTATTTGACTAGCTTTATCAAAACTACAGTATGTGGTCACAGAACTAATCTCTAAATACTTGTTAACTCTGACAACATGAAAAGTTGTTTTGTTTTGTTTTGCATCTGAATAGGGACAGACAAGGTGGAAGAAAATACATTTTTTTAAAAGAATAGAAAATTTTCATTGAAAGTTAAGTTCTATTTGAGTTAGCAGTGTGCTGAGTCTGAAGAAAAATAACTTATCTGCTGTTTGACTACCTTTACCAAAACTCCAGTATCTGTCACAGAACTAATCTGTTACATGTTCATTAGACTAAATTCGAAATTTATTTCTGAGTAACACACTTGAGAAGAGGACATTTAGAAGAGAGAAAGAGGCCTCAAGACCATGAAAAACTTCTCCAGGAAGAGAAGCTGTTTAGCCTAGATAAGTGTCTGGCAGGTCATGATTACTATTCTGTAATAGCTGTCAGGTAGAGAAAGGATTAGACTTGTTCAGAATAGTCCCAAGGGGTAAAAAAGGATTAACAGGAGACATTTTGGTCAATACATGAAAGAACTTTCTAATAATCTTGAAAGGAATGGTCAGAAAAGCCAACTTTAGGCTGAATAGCAGCCTACCAAAAGTCTGACTGTTTGTGACAAAGGGCAACTCTGTCGAGCCTTGACTGCATCTTCAAGCCTAAATTTAGGGGCCAGGTGACTAGCTGAAAGCTAGATGAAGACAAATGCAGTGTGAGCCCCACCTTCAGAAATAAAACAGTGGAAGAAATTCCACAAGCCTTCTTTTGACCATCTCAGCAGAAGATTTAGATTGAGGAACAGGGGAGTTCCTATAAGAAACTGTGAAAGATTTAGAAAACTTTCTAACTTACTTCCCTTGTAAATTTTGTTTTCTCATTGTTTCCCCATAATGATTTGTAATGTCAAAGACCCTAGAGCTCTGTTCCATTTGGGAGACAAAATGAAATGCACATAATGCTGATTGTATTACTAGAGGCCTGCAGCAAGTCTTCTCAATGAAATCACAAGTACTAACAACTGCCTAATAAGAATAGGATATAGCAAAAGTGCACAATTGGATTTTCCCCTTTTTGGCTGGTTAAGGACAGAATGCAGGATGAGATTATGAAGTTACAAAACTGATTTTCCCCCACACATTTATCATGTTTCAAATTCAAATGAGTACTAACTTTCAAAATAGTTATCTTGCTGGAACACCTCATAACTAAGGGTCTTTAGAGCTCATCTGTCAGCCCCTAGGAAAACCTGTTTCATTTCTTTATAGCCAGTCCCTGGAATCTTGCCCCTTTGCTGCCCTTGGCTTTGCCCCTTCTCCTTCCTGTGAAGCAGTCAAGGGTTATCTGCTTCATCAGCCCAGACACAGAGAAAGAAACAGTGCAAATGCTTGCCAGTTCATACCACAGGGAAGAGGAAGCCTTTCAGAGCTGAAATCAAGAACTCCACTCAAAGAAGGGGGATCTCCAATCCCAAGTTAAAGTCATGTGCCTGCTTTATGAAACATCACATCCAGTGAGACTTGTATGAGGTAATTAGTCCACATGGCAGTTTTCAACAACAATTCACCATTTGTTACAAGTTTGAGAGCCAGTACAGTGCAGCAAGTATGATGGTTAAGAGATCACTCTGGGGTCTGACAAACCTGAGTTCCAGGCTGCAACTGCAAGCTTGAGACCCACGAGCTATTTATTTAACTTCTCTGAGCCTCAATTTCCCCTCTGGATCAGCGGTGACAAAAGGCTGCAGAAAAGTTCAAGTGACACATTGTCTAAAAGCACTTATCCCAGCCCCTGCACTTTTTTTTTTATATTCAACATTATTTGAACTTTATCGTTGTTACAAAATAAAACAAAAACAAGTATCAAAAACAACAAAGATTTTATAGAATTTCTGCACCAATTTTTACATAAGTCAATGATTATGAAACAGGTATCTAATGTAAATACTAAGCACAGGCTGATTTTCCTCCTTGTCATATGCATTCGGATGACTTGTTTTTGAGCTACTGAAGAATAGTGTTTTATAAGCATCGGTCATTTTCTTGATAACTGATTTGGTTTGTGCAAGAAAGTAAGCTTTTTGCTGTGTAGCATTTTATTTTTTAAAAACACTGAGATAAAATATGGAATGTGTTATTTGTTTGGATGTGAACCAAATCATTTTGGAATACTGAAAACATTTATAGGGCATATTAAGTACTAATTGTACACCTCATAATATCTAAGGCAACTTCTATATTTCTCAAAGAAAATAACATTTCCTTCAGAGGCTGCCCAGAGTTTGAAGTACAACAGAGTTTCCCCATCTTTTTTGATTTGGATTAGTTTGTCCAAGTACAGCCATATTACTAGGACACAAGTTTTATGCTCATGCCAAAAGGCTCTGATATAGACAAATTTGTATGGAGCAAGAGTCCTTGCTCTGGGCCCTGGGTAACTACAAAGAAATTGAGAAGCCAGGATTATTGGACACTGAGAGGAAGAAAGCATACTTAAAAACTCACAGCACAGATCATCTGGAGGTGAGAAGAAACAAAGCTGGAACTTGGTAGTGGTATTCACTCACCACCTGGTCCAGAAACTCATTTGCTTAAATAGGGCACGTATAGTCCAGTTTTGCAATGTTAATAGCTGCCAGTCTCTCAAACACATTTTTAATAAAGATCACTGCCTGGCTAGCAATAAGCTAGGAAAGTGGCCTGAAATTCTGACCACATCATTCAATATTATTTAAAAACAAAATAAAAACCAGCCAATAGGGGTTGAAAATTACACAATTATACTTGAATGTAAATTATACTATATGCAGACTGCTATACATATCACTGAAATAGTTTCTGAGAGCAGGAACCACTCCTGTTGAAACAAAATTTCCTCTATATTACCCCAATTTTCATTAAAGGAACACTGTTATGTAATTTTCTTCTTTATACATATGAAAAAGGAAGTGAGAAGGGAAAGCTAAGAGAAACAGATAGTACCCAAAGAGCAGCGGTGGCATTTGGTTGTTTGGGTCTTTGTACTTGCAACCCCCACACCCATGGCAGATGTCCAGTTCCTGCTGACTACAAGATCTTCCTTGCAGTCAACAAACGACGGTGCCTACTTCTCCAGCTGCAAGTGCCTTTTCATGCCACTGCAATGATATAGCACTGCTTCTGTCAGAAGGGCTCTCAAAGCTTTCATTAATAGACTTCCTGAAGAGATCCACACCATTCTTGCCCAGAGGCTGAACTACCTTTTCAACACCATTAGCTTTAAAAGAGATGAGCACCTTCAAGCCGATGCTGCCTGCCCAATCCTTCACAGCCTGACTCCTGGTTGACAGAGGGACTTTTCCGAGATGCTTGAAGAGCAGCACTTACGTTTCTTCACCGCAGGCAGGAGTCCACCTCACCCTCACTGGGCAGGCCTGGTTGCTCTAACTTCCTGTTCCACAAACATGTTCTTGTCATACTCATTCACGTCCACCTTTCAGGACTGGGCTGATGACACCATGTTCTTCGATATCGCTGATCCAGACAGGTGGCAAATGCCTCCTCTTGGTGAGAATGCTACCTCAGGAACCCCAACACTACCCAACCCCATTACTTTTTATTTTATTTTATTTTATTTATTTATCCCCCCCTTGCTGCTTGTGTTGCTGTGTCCATTCGCTGCGTGTCTTCTCTGTGTCTGCTTATGAGGTCTTGCCGCATCAGCCCACGGCACCGCGCGAGCCGGCCTGCCCTCACAAGGAGACCGCGCGAGCCGGCCTGCCCTCACAAGGAGGCCCTGGGAAGCGAACCGGAGCCTCTCATATGGTAAACGGGTGCTCTATCCATTGCGCCACACCCGCTTCCTGCCGTGAGGTTGCTGCATCAGCCCACCGCACCGCTCAGGCCAGCGGGCCCTCACAAGGAGGCCTCGGGACGCGAACCCGGGCCTCCCATATGGTAAACGGGGGCTCTATCCACTGAGCCACACCCGCTTCCCAACCCCATTACTTTTTAACGTTGCTGTTGCTCTTGTTATTAGGTGTAGCTGAGTAAGGGGACCTTAGGAACCTTCCCCTTTGGAGTCCAGAAATCAGCAATGAAGCTGGAAAAAGCTTTAAGGTGAGAAGACCCTGACTTAGAATCTTTAGCCATTTATCAGTGCTCTGACCTTGGACCATTTGCCCTTCATGAACTTCACTTTCTAATTCCTAAATAAGGAAAATAATATTTACTTCATAGGCTTGTGGGTAGGGAGCTGGTGCTTGTTTAGTAAACACCCCCATCTAGTCTTTCACTATACAACACAGTATACAAAACTCAATCGCCTAAACCTTATAAAATGTTCAAAGTATGTACAGTTCTGCCTGTAAAAAGACTGGGTCAAATCAGTTCTAATTTTAAATTCATCTTTACCTTTATTTTCCAAATTCCTGCCCTACCATCTTCAAAACAGGATCCCTTTAAAATTTTATTTTTTGAGCAAAATTTAAAAGTTTAAGGTCTTTCTAAATCTTCCCTGGCACTAGGATCCCTGAGTCAGGTTTTAGAGTGGGAGGTGGGGTGAAGAGAAGAGGCAAGAAACACACACATAAATATACACCCCTCAAACAAATAACAGAACTTGAGTTTTCCTCAAAAAAGAATTCTACAAACTGTATATGCCATACTTGTGCAGTCCTTTGCACAAATCTAGTTATGAAGTCCTAAGATCACAGAACTAGAATTGAGCAAGGAACCACAAATGAACCTGTCATTATCATATGGTTTAACCACAAAATTTCCAAAGAGCTTTATAACTCTCTTGTGATACACATAAACCACAATTTTAAGTTGGAAAACACCTTTGGAATCTGTTTAGTACACCAACCTCATGTTATAGATGAAGACACAAAGACCAAGAGAGGTTAAATAACCATCTAAAGGCCCACAGCAACAAGGGGTAGATTTGGATTGAGAACCAAGGTTCCTAAGGTCTAGTGCTGGATCCTCTCCCCTACAATGTACTTGATCTTCCTTTTGTGTATTATTATCCATAAATTATTTTTATTTGCCAATACTAAAGTTTAAAAGTATCATTCCAATGGTTTACTATTGGAAAAACTTACCATTAAGATTCTCATTTTCACCATCTTCTATTAAGGTATAACCACAAATTTTCAGATCCTTATTTCTTGAAGAATGCTAACATACACAGCACTCATGATAGGCTCAGGATAATCAAACCACTGCCCAGTACCAGTGCCAAGTACAAAGGAAAAGAGGAAGCTTTACTTGTCATTACATGGTAAAGAAGAGCTGGGTCCTGATCCCATATCTGTATCACAGCTCCTCCTGCCTAGCAGATGTCTGAATGAAGGCTTAGACTAGATCACTTTAACATTCTTTATGTACCTTCCCATACACTTATTTTTGTGACATATGACTCTACTGCTAGGAGCCCAAGCCCTCAGGCAATTATGAAGAGGATACATATTTGTCCAACGCATTACTAAAATCCAAATACTAACTACAGAACTGGCTATCTTTGAAAGGCAACCTATATTAAATGGAACAAGTTTTCAGTAAAATAATTATAAGACAATATTTGATATACTGCATTCAATTTTACCTTGGGACATTTCTTCCTTAGTCCAGGAGTCCTTTCTTCTTACTGCCAGTTAAAAAGAAAGAGAGATCGTTTTGATATCAAAAGTCATTAATCCAAAGGTTAGATATATCTTACTCTAGCCCCAGCCAGCTTTCAAATTCTTTATCAAGACAAATAGTTTCTGAAATTCAGAATCTGGTTCTCCATAATTTTTTGAACCATTTAAATAAACGTTCATGTCTAAAGAGAATTAAAATAAGGTAATAATGAATTCGCTACAGTATGCTTTAAGGTTTTTAGCGCTTCAGAGCTTACTGAGCTCGGATTTGTCTACTTTTATATATGTAAGTCATTACTGGGAGCAAGTAATCCCAGTACATCAACTTTTCGAAATAGAAAGTAACCAAAAAAATTTTATCATCGAATGACAAGTAAAGCTTTTCTATTTCAAAATCAACAGTGATTCATGCCACTTTCTCGGTTTCCCAAATAAACGTCTAAGCGCAGCCTCTGCCCTGTCCTCGCACAGCACGCATGCGCGCAGCCCAGCCGCTGGCTCTCCGCTGCGGCCTGCGCCGGGACCAGGAAGGCGAACTGGCCCCAACGGTTCCCGCTGAGACCCCTGAGTTACCGCGACGAACCTCGCAGGCCGATCCCTGCCGCGCACATCAGCCAGCGAGCAGGAGGCCCGTTTATCCCGGGCCTGGGCACTTAAGAGTGTCCGGGAGCCTACCGGCCGCGCCCAGCCCCGCCCCGCGCGTCACGCGGCCGGCCCCGGCGTGCCCCAGCGTGCCCCAGCGTGCAGGGGCAGCAGCCGGCTGGAGCGCGCACGCCGGCGCCCAGCGGGCAGGAGCAGTAGCGGGCAGGCGCGCGCACGCCGGCGCCGAGGGGGCGGGGCGGGAGGCTCCGCCCCTCCCATCACCCTGCGCCCGCGCGCTCGCGGCTCCCACAGCATCAAAGCCCCGCCCAGCAGGGCGCCACCACCCCTCCCCGCACCCTGGGACCAGCTTGGCTGCGGAGCCACGGGTCTCGGTTCCTGTCCCTTCGCCTTTCTCTACCCTTTCCCCGTACAAATCGCCAAGACTTCCTTGTTTTAAGGGTTTTGCTGCTAATCACTACAGAGATTAACAAACGTGGGACCGTAGAAAGTTCACCGAGTTATTACTGGAAAGTTTCTGATCAATCCCTGACTACCACTATCGGCGCAGCCCTGGGCTGGTTTCTGACTCTCGTACCCACACATTGTGAATCGCCTGTCTCTGCGACATTCATAGTCTCTTTCTGCCTCTCTCCTCCCTGTCCAGTACTGCTTTTAACTCCTTACGGATTCCTTTTATATAGCAAACATGGCCTGAGCCAGGCACTGTTCTAGGGGTTAGGAATAGCGTAGAACCCGTACCTGGAGAGGTAGTGATAAATAGCGATTAAGAGGATGGCCCCTGGGACTGTGGAGCTAGACCGTTTGGGTACTTTTGGGCTCTGCCATCTATGTGAGGTATCATAACCTTACATTAGTCAGTTAACCACTTTGTGCCGCAGTTTCCCCATCTGTAAAATGGGAACAATAATAATGGGCCCAACTCAACCAGAATTATATAAATTAATATATGTAAACGTTTAGAACAGTACCTGGCATAAAAGTACTACCAGTCTGCTGATTACCATACTCATGTCCTTTTCTCCAAAAACAATCCTTTTTTATGCCCTGAATACCCAATCAGGCCAAAAGATGAAATCTAGACAGAATTGCCATTCCCTTTCAATCAATCTTTTGAATGTAAAAGGCTAAGCTACAAAGTTTTTTTTTTTTTTTTTTTGGTAAATAAGAGTAAAGCAAAACCACATGACAAAAAGCAAACTGGAATACACAGAGCCATCATCCTCAATGAAGGAGCCCTCAGTTTTCAGAAGAACAGTTTGGGGAGGGTCCTGCTTTATTATCTCTGATGCTCACAGTTTCTGAGATCCCATTTCAGACATCCATTACCAAAAATAATGAGAAAAATTTTCCATAATTCAAAATACCCTCACTGGAAAGCACATTATGTGAATATACAAAGAAAATTTGACATATCTCTGAATGAGGAAAGTTAAAAATTCATGGCCTTTGCACTTTATGTCAATGGCCAGAAAGAAAGAATTCTAAGTCTATTAAAATATAATTCATGTCAAGAACTTTTCATCTATTTTATGTGCCCCTATAAAGTGGTCACCATGAACATACAGTAGAAGCTTTGTTGGCCTGGTAATTTCCTAAAAGATTCTGACCAATGCTTCCTCACACTGTATGTTCCATCTACTCCCCCACTTAAATTCCCACTAAGTTACAGTTACCAAGATCCCTGGTGTTTGCTCCCAGGCCCAGTTTGTGTCAGCTTTGTTTTTTCTATAATGATGTAATTTAATTAAATATTACATAAACGTGAAACTGGGAAAAAGGTGCTGGTTCTTTTTTACTCCATTAAGCTAATGTTTAAAAATGTTTAGGTACTAAAGGGGAAATATTCATAAAGCTTTTTTTTTTTTCTTTTCTGCCTCAAGAATTCATATGCTATCTCAAAACAACAGAAGCATCCATTCCTAGTAGATCTTTGTCTTGGTTTGAGTCTCAGAAAATGTTCTTAAGTTAACCTATTCCTGTACCTGTAAGCCTATTGTTGTATGTGGGATCTTTTGGTTAGATTCAGTTAAGGGACCTCTGATTAGATCACTTTTGATAAGATCGTGGGGTCCAGGGTGGTTCTAATCCTCTCCCTGGAGTCTTATATAAACTGAGGACTGAAAGCAGAGACACAGAGAAAGAGAGCTGCCATTTTTACCTCACCATGTAAGAGAGAACTCTAGCATCCCCTACAGCTGCATAAAACTCCAAGAGGTTGAAAGAGAGGCCAGAGGAATCAGTGGAGCAGCCTGTAGCTGAAGAGATAGCCTGGGAAGAATGGGCCATATGTCTGATCGCCCATAGCTGAGCTCAGGAAAAAAAGTGAGCCTGGAGGAGAAAGCAGAGCCTGGCTGCCATTTTTGCCTTGCCACGTGGCAGGAGTCAAGGATCTACCAGCAGTTGTGAGGCAGCAGCTCTGATAATGCTTGATTTGGAGATTTTCACAGTCTCAGAACTGTAAGATTTTACTGTAATAAATTCCCATTATAAAAGCCAACCCATTTCTGGTATTTTGCATTGACAGCTTTTAGCAAACTGTAACAGTTTGGCATTGTTTATGAATTCCAAAAACAGATACAGGATTATGTTTGTAAACATCATAGGACGTTGAATCCCCACCCCCTTGGTGGGCAGGGACTCACAGAGAAAACCACACAGCAGAGAAGACAGTTGGAGTTTTGAGCTGGAGCCCAGGAAGTAAACACACAGGAGAAGAACACAGAGAAGCAGATACATGATGAAACAGAGAAGGTTCATTTAGACACAGCAGAGGTCCCGGGAAGAGAGATGAGCCATTTGCCTCATAGTCTACAGCTGGTCTTGTGGAGAGAGCAGAGCAGCCAAGCCCAAAGAGAAAAGAGCCCCAGGAAGAGAGGAACCCAGGAAGGCTGAACCCTTGCAGACATCAGCAGACATCTTGCTCCAACATGTGTCAACAGATTTTTGTGAAGGAAGTAACTTATGCTTTATGGCCTGGTGATGGTAAGCTTCTACCCCAAATAAATATCCTTTATAAATGCCAACAGATTTCTGGTATTTTGCAGCAGCACCCCTTTGGCTGACTAACACACAAACTAAAACAGTAATTGGTACCAGGAATGGGGTGCTGCTTGCCAAGTACCAAAAATGTTGGAATGGTTTTATAAATTGGTATGGGATAGATTCAGGAGTAATTCTGAGATGCTTGATAGAAAAGGCCTAGATTGCTTTGTAGAGACTACTGGTAGAAATATGGATGATAAAAGTACTTCTGATGAGGCCTTAGAAGGAAATGATTAACATATTATTGGAAACTGAAGGAAAGCTGATCCTTGTTTTAAAGTTGCAGAGAACTTAACAAAAATGACTCCTGATGTTACATGGGAGGCAGAATTTGAAAGTGATAGCTTAGACATTTAGATGAGATTTCCAAACCAAATGTGGAAAGCCCAGCCTGGCTTCTCCTTGTAGCTTATAGCAAAATGCAAGAGGAAATGAATAAGCTGAGAACTGAACTCTGAGCACAAAGAAACCAGAAATTGATGGTTTGGGAAATTCCGAGCTTCTGGTAAATGAGTTCCCAGAGAAGATGGCCCCATGTGAGGATTTACCTGAACATGGAACCAGGCAGCCATTTCCTTGCAAGTCAGGATTAGAAATGCAGTTATCCAGGAAAGATTTGTGGAAAGTTCTACTACTATCTGATGGTTGGGACCCCTGTGAACTTCATGTGAAACCAACAAGTTTTTTGCGAAACCTGTATGAACAAAACCACTGTCAGCCTGGACTAAAACGGACAGAAAATGGAAAAACTGAAGGAAAAACTACTTCAAGGGCAAAACCGTGGAAGCTGATGTCTGGACTTAAGACATCTTCTTGGGCCAAGAGGTACCCCAACCATGTGTGCGGAAAGGGTGAGTTTGCCCCAGCATTTGAAGAGGGTGGGCCTTCTGCCCCATTGTTCAGGGAGAGTTCTGCTACTCCCAGCTTTAGAGAGGGTGGAGCACATTCCCTGGGGGTTGGAGATAGGTTGCTACCTCACCGTTCAGAGGGGGTTAAGCTCATGCCCCGGAGATTGAGGAGACTGGGGCCATCACCCCAGTGTTCTTGGAGGGTGAGGCCTAGAATTCAGCTGCCACCCAAGTGCTTGATGAGGGTGGAACTGAGAAGATGGCTGCCGGGCAAGCCCTTGAAAGGTGTGGGACTCCCTCTCCAGGCCCTGAGGAGATGAAACCCATTGTTCTATAGATGACCCTCAGACTTTTAAATATAATAGAGTATGCCCTGCAGGTTTTCGGAATTGTTTGGGACTTATGACACCAGTTTTCCTTTCAATTTCTCACTATGGCAATGGGAATGTTTATTCTATAACTGGCTCTCCTTTTTATAGTGGAAGGAGATACCTTGGTTTCCTCAGTTCCACAGCTGGAGGAGAATTTTGCCCCAAGACAGACTACGTGCCTGTAACTGATTTTTATGAGATTTTTGTATTTAGCATTGCTACTGAAATGATTTAAGGTTTTTCAAAATACTGTGATGGAATGAACATATTTTACATATGGAAAGAACATGTATTTTTGGGGTCCAGAGGGTGGAATGTCTTATTTTGAGTCTTTTGCGGACCCCAGAAAATTATGTTCTTAAGCTAACCCATTCCTTTACGTGTATGCCTATTTTGTGTGGGACTTTTGGTTAGATTGTTAAAGGACCTTTTGATTAGATCACAATTTTTTTTGTTTGTTTTGTTTTTAAGAGGTACCAGGGATCAAACCCAGGACCTCGTACTTGGGAAGCAGGCACTCAACCACTTGAGCTACATCCACTCTCTAGATCACTTTTGATTAGATCACTTTAACTAAGGGCCTTTTATTAGACTGTGGGGCCCAGGGTAGGTCCTAACCCTCTCACTGGAGTCTTATATAAACTACAAACTGAAAGTAGAGACACACAGAGAAAAAGAGTTGCCATTAGACCCTGCCATGTGAGAGAGGACTCAAGCATTGCCTATAGCCGCAGAAAGACAGAGAAACCCCAAGAAGCTGAAAGAGAGGCCAGAGGAATCAGTGGGGCAGCCAGAAGCTGAAGAGATAGCCCAGAGAGAGATGAGCCATATAGCTCATCCATATCACCCACAGCTGAGCTGGGGGAGAAAGTGAGCCTGGAGGAGAAGGCAGAGACCGGCCACCATTTTGCCTTGCCACAAGGCAGGAGGTCAAGGATACAGCAGGCAAACTTTGATGAGACAGCATCTCTCATGATGCCTTGATTTGGACATTTTCACAATCTCAGAACTGTAAGGTTGTACTCTTAAAAAGTTCCCATTATAAAAGCCAACCCAAAAGTGATAGGTGGAGAATTTGGGAGGGGAGAACGGGGCGTGTGTTTCAGCATCCCAGATGGGGCCTTGTACAGTAGAGGTGACCGGGGACTGACCATTTCAGATCTGCTTGGTAAATCTAGTGCCCCATCATGCTGGCAGCAAGGTTTGTGTGTCTCCTAACACTGCCTTCCATGGTTTTCCACCCAGCATTCACTAAGACCTCCTCTTGTGTAAAGAATTCCATCACAAAGTATCAATGGGTCTTAACACTTAGCACAGAACATGTCAACAAGACAAGAATTGGGATCCGGTGTGGGAAAACTGGCCAAGAACTCAAAGATGCAGCACTGGAGCCATCGGTAGAAAAAGTATTTAAAACTGATCAGATGGAAGATGGTGTGTTGCTGGAGGAGCTACTGTTGGTCTTGGAGCATTGTACTACTATAGCTTAGAAATGTCTAATGAGATTGGAGCTGTTGAAGAGACTGTAATTTGACCTCAGTATGTGGGGGACAGAATTCATTCTACCTATATGTACTTAGCAGGAAGTATTGGTTTAACAGCTTTGTCTGCCTTGGCAGTGAGCAGATCTCCTGTTCTTATGAGCTTCATGATGAAAGGCTCTTGGGTGACAAATGGTGCAACCTTTATAGACATGATTGGAGCTGGAATGCTGATATGATCAATGCCCTACGACCAGAGTCCTGACTGGCCTAAAACATTTTACTTGGTTGCTAAACTGTGGTATGATGGTGCAGTGGTGGCTCTTCTGGCAATATTAGCGTGTCATCTTCTCAGCAGAGCTGCTTGGTACACAGTCAGCATTGTGGGTGGCCTCTCCACTGTGGCCATGTGTGCTCCCAGTGAGAAAATTATGAACATGGGCGCACCCCTGGGAGTGGGCTTAGGTCTCTTCTTTGTGTTCTCACTGGGATCTGTTTCTTCCACCTACCACAGTGGCTGGTGTCACTTTGTACTCAGTGGCAATTTATCATGGATTAGTTCTTTTCAGCATGTTCCACTTGTTGACACCCAGAAAGTAATCAGGCATGCCTAAGTAGTACCATTATATGGAGGTCAAAAATATGATCCCATTGTTTTGATGATGGGAATCTACATGGATACATTAAATATATTTATGCAGTTGCCATTATGCTAGCAACTGGAAGCATTGGGAAAAAAATGAAGTGAATTAGCTTCTGGCTTCTCTCATACATACATCAGATATTTTGCTTGATTAATAGGGGAAGATATTCATTAAATAGTTTGTACAAGAAGCTTTCATTGAAGTTTAGAAGATAAGTCAACATGTTTAAAATGTTCCAGTATAAAGTGATGCTTGAGGTCTGCTTTTTCTTCTAGATAGTAAATTCAGTAGTTCTCTTCCAAATAAGCACACACATTTCCAATTCTCATGGTAACTAAGGTTGTGTTATCGGAATTAAAGTATTTTATCTATTTTTAAATTTATTTGGTTAAGTAAAAATTAGCAAACTTGCTTTCCTGCATATTTTTGGATTGCAGACTATTATAAGTAATGTCATAAGTAACATAAAGGTTTGGTAAAGGGACCAGAAAGTCCCCACAGTCTTTCTTTGAATATTCAGGACTTAGATCTTGTATAAATAGTGGAGAGCCAGTGAGGCTTGTCTGGCTATTTGGAAACAAACAAGTGACCACTGTTTTTTCATTTGCTGGACTTGGCAAAAGCAGCGAGCATAAAACAAAGCTGGGTGATCATTCTCCTGCCACACCTCCTTGGTGCTCTCTTTACAAGGTAAACATGGTCACATCTGACCTTTTATTGTTAAAAGAGTCCAGAATGTTAATCATGGAGAATCCCTAATATAATTGGGGCAATTTGAGATTATTTTATGAATCCCAAAAAGAGAGAGATTATGTTTGTAAAATAATCTGTTCCTCTAGGTGTAATATCCTTTAATTGCATTTAATTCAGTGGAGGGGTCTCTGATTAGATTACCTGTTAAGATTGACTTAGGGCTTTTGATTTGACTATGTGACTCTGGTTGAGTCTTCGCACCCTTGCAGGGTTTGACATAAATGGACACAGACAGACACACAGAAGAGAGAGCTGTCATTTTTGATCCTGCCATGTGACAGAAAGGAGGAGACTCAAACAGCTGAAGCCCCGGAGAGAGATGAGCCATTTTGCCTGATAGCTTACAGCTGAAATTAGGAAGAGAGCAGAACAGCCAAGACTGACATAGAAGCCCTATGCCAGCAGATCGACAACTACACAATCACTTGAGCATGAAGCCTCAAGAGGCTGGGCCCACAGAGCTCAAGAAGAAAAGGAAGCCAAGAGGGCACGGAAAGGCCAGGTAGACATCGCCCACCACCTTGCTTCAACATGTGGCTTTGCTGAGAAAGCACCTCTTATGGTGCCTTGAGTTGGACTCTCCACGGCCTTAGGACTGTAAGCTTTTACCCCAAATAAATCCCCTATAAAAGCCAACAGATTTCTGGTACTTTGCATCAGCACCTGTTTAGCAGGCAAACAATTTTTTATATATATATATATAATTTTACTATGTATTTCTAGAACAAAATGTTCTTAAATTTATTATGGGGGAAGCAGATGTGACACAAGTGATTGGGCTCCCGTCTACCATATAGGAGGTCCAGAGTTCAATTCCCCAGGCCTCCTTGTGAATGACAAGCTGGCCCACGTGGAGTGCTGGCCCGCACGGAGAGCTGGTGCAGCAAGATGATGCAACAAAAAGAGATACAGAGGAGAGACAATAAGAGACGCAGCAGACCAGGGAGCTGAGGTGGTGCAAGAGATTGAGCACCTCTCTCCACTCAGGAAGGTCCCAGGATTGGTTCCTGGTGCTTCCTAAAGAGAAGACAAGCAGACTCAGAAGAACACACAGAGAGGAGACAGCGAGCGCAAAACAATGAGGGGCGGGCAGGGGTGGGGGGTGGGGAGAAATAAATAAATAAAATAAATCTTTAAAAAAAAAAACAAAAAAATTATTATGAAGATAAAATAGTCAGAGCATGAAGTTTTTGCATGTCCGAGTATACAATAATGTGTTGATGATTAAGTTTTTTTGCCTCTTTATTGAAATGTGTAAGAGAATGCATGTTACCTTTTTCATCTCTTCAAGATTTGAAGCCTTTCTCAAAAAAGCCTGTTTGTGGCTTAAACTTGAGAACATGGAAGCGGTTTTTCTAAGACTATGGATTTCTTGTGTTTCCTCTCAGAGGCACAAAAAACAAGGCAGAACTATTTCTGTCTTTATGAAGTATATCAATAAAAAGCGAAATGGGAAAACTGCTGCCTTAGGGTTTCTCCTAGCAAAATTTTCCTTCGCCTGCATATACCATTATTTAACTTTCTTGTGACATTTGTACATTTTTTATACAGAGGATTTGTTTTTGGAAGTCTTTAATGAATGAAATAAGTGTGTGATTATTGAGATGGTGCTATTTTTGACAAATATTTATTACAGTAATCCAAATAGCTATTCTATCTCAAATTATATCTGTTGCTTATTTCTGAAATAAATTTCTAGGCACACACACACACACACACACACGCCAACCCTTTTCTGTTATTCTGCGTTGGCAGGCCTTAGCAAATTAAAAGTCATTTAAAGAGGGCATGAACTTTAGCTCTCAGAGGCTCCCCACTGCCTGTGGGAGAAAGGCCAAATCTCTTGCAAAGGCAAAAGGCTCTCTATCTTCTGGCCTCAGCCTGACTCGCCTGCTGTCTCCCCAGTGCAGCCACCACACCCTGACCTGCTGGACAGTGTTTTGTGCCTAGTCCAGTCTTGCTCTCCCAGCTCTTTCTGCCAGCAGTGCCAGTGTCACTTCTTCCCACCTGTCCGTTTTTAGGACTGTGCTCAAGTCACCACCACTACGAAGACTTTCCTGACCAAACATGCCACTCCTCAAGAGAGAGGGCCACTGCCTCCTTTATGCCCACTGTAACCTGTACAGGTTTCCCACATGACACCTGTAACATATGTTGCCCTTATTGCCACCTGCCTGTCTCCTTAGATTGGGAGCTCCACGAGAGAAGGGACCATGTTTGCCTTTCTAGATCCTCGTGCTGAACAGATACTCTGGTGTCGATACCTTGGCATTAAACAATCTCATTCACCTTCTATGCACCCGATTAAATGACATCAAGAGAATGGTGTCCCTGGAGCTGTGTAATATCGTGGCCCTAAACTTAACAGAGGCTTACTAACACATGTTTCCTAAGTGGACAGATGAATCAGTGATAAACGAATGCTCATGTTCAGACCATCTACACTAGGTAAGGCTTGATTCTATTTTAACATAAGCAAGTTGATGCCTCAGTAAGGCCTGCATTAACTCAGGAAGGATTTTCAGAGGAGATAAAGTTTTCCAGCCTTATAACATAGCTATTTCTTTTAGTTTTCTTTCAAGCAAGACAAAATTGACAAGCATGTTGCCCCTGGGGTCACCATTTTTGCCTGAGATAAATTTTCCTCCCTGATGCCAGGCCTGAGGAGGCTCAGCCTCAGGGATTAACAAGAGCCAGCAGCTTTGGGAGTTAAAAGGGAAATATTTTACTATTTACAGCCAGCTTTGTATTTTTCTCTCAGACTTTGCAGTACCACAGAAATTCCAACTGACATCAACAGAGGTTTGGTCATCTCTCAGAACTGAGGCTGTGCCCTATCTTCAGTGTGAAACTTCTTACCATAACATAGGCAAGGAGAGGAAAACATGTTACTTACCTACCATGAGAATAACAGCACCACTTTATCCCTGATTTTACATGGTAAACATCTTGTGTTGCTCTCCACAGAAGTAAACAAGTGAAATGTTCCCTCTTCTAAAGCCTGGGGGATTAACAATAATGCCAAAACAGACCTCATAAACCCATGCTTTTGTTCTTATGAAGTACGTAACTGTACAAGAATTAACAGACTTAACTTCTCACCTCTGACTAAACTGACAAGTCAAACAATTCCAAAGCTTTTTAATCCTACAGGGCACTGAAGGCAATTCTCGGAAAAAGAGGCCTCAAAAGTGCCCCAAACACAATTCGAGCCCCAACAGAGGAACACCTTGATTCCAGTGCAGGACAGAGTCAAGCAAAATCAGGGAGGACGAATTGGGATAAGAAAGAATCATTCATATCAGAGGTGAAGTAAAAGGAGCACCCTCAAAATAACTACTTTGTTCACTTGCCAGTGAGTCTGTCTAATTCAGAAAGTATCTATGGCACGCAAGGATTTGAGGTATTGCAGGGTTGGAGGGAAGCTTATAAATCATGATCATGATGTTACAATTTAACAATAAAGAAGACATGCTCTGACTGACAAGCACAGAGAGTAAAAAAGCTCTTCACTAGAGCCAAAGTGGTCAGCAGACACCCCACCCCAGCACCCAGGGCCGGGCACTTTAGCCCAGGTGATCACATCATTCATCTGAGTCCTACATTGAAGCAATGTATCTGCACCTACCTATCATAAAAACAAAGGCAAAATGAAAATCCCAGAGAAACATTTTAAGAGGGCTAAAAAGAACAATAAAAATGTCATCAACACCCACAGTTCTCCCAGGAAACTGAACTTCACCGTTATGCATACGTATTGGTTGGTACCTGAGTAGGGTCACTTTAGACTTGCCTTTCACAACCTAACCAATGTGTAAACCGAGGCATTTCAGTAATGCTTCAGAAAGTGCTATCCAAACTAGGAGTACATTCATTCCATTGTATATCTTGAGTAGTGACATGTCTTGGTTTTACATATATATAATTTTTTTTTTA
Source organism: Cabassous unicinctus (assembly GCA_029593785.1). Classification (NCBI taxonomy): domain Eukaryota; kingdom Metazoa; phylum Chordata; class Mammalia; order Cingulata; family Chlamyphoridae; genus Cabassous; species Cabassous unicinctus. The sequence goes on along the minus strand of JAQZBX010046655.1, from coordinate 2,390 downwards.
ACTATCAAAGATTGATCTTTGCAAAGCACTTTGAATAGTGCCTGGCACATAGTAAGAGTTATATAGGTATTAGCTATTTTTATTACTTTTGGCCAGAGAAGAGGTATAATTATAAGGAAAGAAGACATTATGTAGTTCATCCATTTATTACAGCACCGTCATCTTTCTCCTGGATCCCTGCAGAAACCTCAAGACTGCCACCCACCCCTCTCTTTCTCTCTGCTCACTCAGGCCAGCCCCCATGGCCTCCTTGATGCTCCTCCAGCATGCTGAGGGTGCTCTGTCCTCAGGGCCTTTGCACTTTCCTCCACATATCCTCAAGGCCCTCCATCTCTCCCTTCAGGAGTCTACTCAAATGCCACCTGCTCAATGAGGCCTTTTCTGACCATCCTCTTTAAATTCATTCTTCCCTCTACCCCCTAACGTACTTTCGCTTTCTCCATCATACTTATCACAATCTGACATGTGGAAACTGTTTATTTTCTGACTCGACTTCGGAAAACACACTAGAAGGTAAGTTCTACAGGGGCAGGAAACTTGTCTTTGGGTACACTGTCAGATAGCAAGTTTTCAATAAATATTTGTGGACTGAATGAATTCAATCAATATTGACTTCCATATAAATATGGGCCAGGACTTTGTCTTACACACTATCTCATTTAGTCCTCACAAACCTTTAAGGAGAATGTTATCATCACCATTTTAAAAACAAAGAAACCGGGACTTGGCAACTTTAAATTGCGTCCAAAGGGAGACCTACTGTGAAAGCCCCTGAGGAGACAATGGTATCTAGAGGAGGTCTGCCATCTAGAGGAGGATTTGTGCTACGGAGTCACCTAAACCTAAGCAGAAAATCCTAATTCTTTGGAATAAGAAACTGAGAGTTAAAAGTCCATCAGCAGCAACAACTGGCTCTGAATGCCTTCCAGTCTGCTACTATTTACCATATGAAAGAAATTATTATAAAACACTAACCAAAGGGCTATCAGATGGGGAGAGGGGTACATGTCAGAATATCCTGGGGCACTTTATGGAACCCCTACACAGGTTCCTGAGATTCTGGCCCATCTAAAGCTAATTTAATAAAATGGGGGAGAGGGTGTCTTCTGTGATCCAAAAACAAAACAAAACAAAACAAAAAAAACCCCAGATAATTATAAAGTAAGATACTTCTTTCCCCATTCTCTTCTCCTTACCTAGCTCAACATGCATTTTCCACTCTTAATACCCATTTGCCCAATGGATCGTAGAACTTTCTTTAGATGCAAGATATAAAATCTTAAACCCCTAGGATTTCCCTTAGAGACCCAAGGGAAAAAATTCCATGGAAGATGGGGAGGGATAAATAAAATGCAACTGTTCTTAACTTTGCAGACGTTATCTTACTTACTTGTCTTCACAAATATGCAAGCTAGCAAATCTGCAAAAGAGCAAACCAAGTAACTTGCCTAAGCCAGGAGGTAGTAAACTAATCTTCCTCCAAAGTACAGGTGCACAGGCACCCCAATGCCGCATCTGAGTAAGTCTTCGTCAAAAGGTTTGATGGTTTTTAAAGTTCAGAAATGTCACACTGGACCCCAGTGCAAAATTGAGCCAACTACATTTCTAAATTACCAAGTAGGTTGTGGAAGTAACGTGAGGTCTATCCAAAAGCAGTTACGCTATAGAAAACGACACAAAATGGTGTGGTCAAAAAGCCCTGCCCTTGAGGCCACACTCTAAAACTGTGACTTCAAGTCATTCTTGATCTCAAAAACACATGCCACCTCAGACTACTCTGCTTATATAATTATTATGGTCCCTACCACGAGAATTTAGTTCCACGACAGTAAGGACTTTGTCCATTTTTTCCATCCTTATATCCTCAACGCCTGGAACAAACAGGCACTGAGTAAATAAATGTGTGTTGATGGAATGAATCAAAGAATGAGCAAGCTTTGCTCTTCTCATCTGTACAACCGAGAAAAGCTAGGGGTCTTTCGGGATGGTTGGGAGAATTAAATGAGACGATAGGTAACGATATGCCTGGCATACAGATGACCCAAAAAGGGTTCGCTTCTCGCCTGACCTCCCTGGCAGGCAAGGAATCCAAGTGCTCCAGGTCGGATCTGAAAACACGCCCCGGCCGGCCCCAAGGACCCAGAGGACAGCAAGCTGTCACACTCGGCGCCCGGGAAGGAGGGGAGGCAGAGAAGGGGCACCTGAGCCCGGCGTTTCCAGGGCGCGTCGGGCACGGGGTCAACGGCGGGGGCCGCGAGAGGAGGCCGGGGACGGCCGGCCGGGCAGACGGGAGGGGATCCGGAAGGCTGGAGGGGGCCCGGCAGCCTGGGGTGGTCGGGCAGGCTGGAGGGGGGCCCGGCAGGCTGGAGGGGGGCGGGCAGGATGGAGGG
>JAQZBX010046654.1:0-20705 GCA_029593785.1 Cabassous unicinctus | reverse complement strand
CTCAGTCTTTAAAATTGCCCAGCTTAAGTTTTCAAAATCGTGCCAGGGTCTCACTAGTGGGGAACAGATTTTCTCCCAGGGGTTGGATACAGAGAGCACAGTTTTTGTCCATGCAATTTCCAGACAGGCCAGAAGATGGTGCTAGTCAGTGCACCGTTCCATGGAGATGTTTCTGTTGTGGCTTTCCTGTGTTCCTGTGTTGAATCTCCACATTGGAGATTCAAAGCAGGTTCTGCTGGCCAAATTCACTGAAGAAAAGCACCCTGACCTTCCCTCCCTTTTCTCTTGAAACAGCCGACAGGGAGGAAGATGTCTGCTTCCCTTTCAGTTGGCTGCAGTAAGCCAGGTGTTTTACCCTAGCTTAATATCCCAGCCTCCACGGGAGCTTGGTAACTCATGTTTGTATTTTGGCTTCTTCATCTCTCTGTCCCTCACCCTCCTGGGAGTTGTGTAGCACTGTCCTGGTCTGTTGACTCCCAAAACAGGTCCCTCAGACAGCTTTTGGCTCTTTCTCCATTGTTTTTGTGAGAGCATTCAGCTCTGCCTGTTAGTCATCACCATCTTCCAGGTTGATAATCTCAAAAAAAGAACAATTTATTAAAGTATACCATTCATACATGAATATACATAAACACCAAGTGTTCAGTAAACATTGTGAACTTACAAAACAAACATGCATAACATCATACAGGGCTCCCACACATCACCCCACCACAAATACCCTGCATTGTTGTGAAACATTTGTCAACAAATTATGAAAGAGCATCGTCAAAATATTACTACTAACTATAGCCCATATCTTACTCCCCAATACTTTTTTAAAGGATTTATTTATTTATTTACTCTTATCCATTCTATTTTTACCGGGAGGTCCCGGGGATCGAACCCAGGTCCCTCCATATGGGAGATGGACGCCCAACCATTATGAGCCACATCCATCCCCCTGCTATATCTCTTAAGGTTGACCAAAGATACCTAGAGTTACAGTCATTTCCCATACAGGATGGTCATATAATAAATCAGGCTTAGTTTATCACCAGCATTCTAAAAACCAGACCTAGGGAGAAAAACTAGGTCTGGGGACACATGCATGGTTTCTAATATAGCAAATGTTTAGCCTACCCTGATTATCACAAAATCAGGACAACGAGATATATTCGCATTTCATAGTCTTTTGTTGTCAAGTTGAAGGGTTTCTTTATATATTCTGGATATTAAACCCTTTTTGGATGTGGTTACCAAATATTTTCTCTCATTGACTAGGTTGTCATTTTACTTTCATGATAAACTTTTTTGATGCACAAAAGTTTTTAATTTTAATGCCATTTATCTATTTTTTTCTTTTTGTTGCTTGTGCTTTGAGTGTAAAGTCTAAGAAATGATTGCCTAACACAAGGTCCTGAAGATGCTTCTCTACATTTTCTTCTGGGAGTTTTATAGTTCTGGCTCTTACATTTAAGTCTTTGATCCATTTTGAGTTTATTTTTTTTATATGGTGTGAGGTAGGATTCCACATTCACTCTTTTGCAAAGGGAGAGTACCATTTTGTTGAAGAGACAATTATTTCACAATTGAGTGGTCTTTGGCTCCTTGTCAAAAATCAATTGGCCATAAATGTGAGGACTGATTTCTGAACTCTCAATTCTATTCTATTGGTCTATATGTCTGTCCTTGTGTGACTACCATTCCATTTTGATTACTGTGGCTGTGTAGTAAGTCTTAAGATTGGGAAGGGTGAGCCTCCAACTTTGTTCTTCTTTTTCAAGATGGCTTTGGCTATTTGGGGTCCCTTACAATTCCATATAAATTTTGTGGTTGGATTTTCCATTTCTGCAAAGAAGGTTGTTGGAATTTTTTATTGGAATTGTGTTGAATCTGTAAATCACTTTGGATAGAATTGATACCCTAACAATATTTAGTCTTCTCATCAATGAACATGGAATGTCATTCCATTTGTTTAAGTCTCTGATTTCTTTTAGCAAATTTCTTTTCTATGTACAAGTCCTTTTCCTTGGTTAGAATTCCTCCTAGATATTTGATTCTTTTAGTTGCTGCTGTAAATGGAATTTTTTTCTTGATTTCTTATTTTGATTGATCATCACTAGTGAGTAGAAACACTACTGATTTTGAGGTGCCAATCCTAAACTCTGCCCTTTGCTAAATTCATTTATTAGCTCTAGGAGATTTGGTGTGGATTTTTCAGGATTTTCCATATATAGGAGCATGTCATCTGCAAATAGAGAAAGTTTTACTTCTTTCTTTCCAATTTGGATGATTTTATTTCTTTTTCTTGCCTAATTGTTATGCTTGAACTTCCAGTGCAATGTTGAATAACAGTGATGACAGTGGTCATCCTTGTTTTGTTCCTGATATTTCACCATTAACTATAATGTTAGTGGTGGGTTTTTCCTTTATGCCCTTTATCATGTTGAAGACATTTCCTTCCTGTTTTTTTGTTCCTCCTTTCTTGCCTTCTTTTGGCTAAATCACATATTTTTTTAGCATTCCATTTTAATTCTAGTATTGATTTTTATATTATATTTCTTTGTGCATGTTTTTTTAAAAGTGATTGATCTACAACACACATTTTTTAATTTTCTCAATCTACTTTCAAATAATATTAATCTTCTTCACCGTTAGCATAATGCATTTACAACCTAATTCCCTTCATGTTGTTATGTCTACTTTATTTTTACATATGCTACCAGCTCCACAATACCTTGTTATTATTTTTGCTTTAAACAGTCAAAATATTTTTTAAAAAATTGTACAAAATAAAGACAATTATAAAGGTATTTTACATTTATCTAGATATTTGAACTTTCTGGTACTCCATAAAGTATTATTTCCCTTCAACAAGGGACTCTTCCAGAAGAAGATCTTTTAGCATTTCTTTTAGTGTAGGTCTTTCATAATGACTTATCTCAGCTATTGTCTGTCTGAAATGTCTTTATTTCACCTTCATTTTTGAAATGTGTTTTTACTGGATATAGATTCTAGGTTGATAGAGTTTCTTTTTCCTTTAAACACTTCTAAGATATTGTTCCACTGACTTCTGTCTTCAAGTGGTGTGAGATTGGCTGTCATTCAGGGCATTGTTCTCTGTGTAATGAGTCTTTTTCTCTAGCTGCCATGAAGACTTGCTTTTTATCTTTGGTTTTCAGCAGTTTGACTCTGATGTGCCTATATGTGGTTTTCTTTGTATCTCTTTTACTTGGGGTTCAATGAGCTTCTTGAATCTGTGGGTTAATGTCTTTCATCAGTTTTGGAAAAAAGTCAGCTATTATCTTTTCAAATATTTCCTCTGCCCCAGTCACTCTTTCCTCTCCTTATAGGACCTACATTCTTTTTACTCTTTGTTCCCCAGGTGATTTTTATACACAAGGAAGCATGAGAACGACTGCACAGGCCCTTTCAGGCTCCAAGGGCAGGGCTGTGCTTTACTCATCTAGGACGCTCCTCAGCCTCCCTGCAGTGCCTTGCACCAGGCCTTGCACATAGAGGTGCTCAGTGAACAGGCTGACTTCCTTCCTAATGCAAAAGACATTGTTACGCTGGTCTCTAGATCATCCACAGATCTTAAAATTGAGTTGACTGTAGGGAATAGCGATAAGCACTGCATCATCCACATCCAAGTTGATTAGGACTCCTCTAGTTTCGGATTACAGAAATCCAACCCTAACTGGCTTAAATGAAACAAAAGAAAGGTGTTGGTCCATGCAACTGAAAAATCCAGTGTTTTTGTTTCCTCTTGTCACAGCTGAATTCAGGTTACCAACATGATGTTTCTAGCACCTTCTCTCTCCTTCTCTCAACTCTGCTTTCCTTTATGTTTCAGGCAGGGCTCTTCCTACATTGAGATAAATATTGTCAGCCTCTCTAGATTCACATGGTTTTTATACTTGTCTTCCCAAATAAATAGAGAACACTTTCCTGACAGCAACCCTCCATCCCTCAAAGTCCCAGAGAAGACTTCTGTTGGCCTGGCTCAGGTCATGCGCCCATTTTGTAATCAGTTACTAAAGCCAGGGAGATGGATTACTCTCTCATCTTGGGTCATGTTGCTAGCCCAGAGGTGGGGAAGGCAGGGCCATGAAATGGCCAGTCCCTCTGTGTGAGGAAGGAAAAGATGCTGGGCACACTCAGCAGCAGATGGCTCCTAACACCATCTCGGACATAATGGACATGTGCTCCTGTCGGTGCCTGTCAACTGAGAAACTTTAGAATCACATTTGTAAAATGGGCCTCCTTCTTACTCCAGGGAAGTTCGAGAAAATTTCATAAATCAGTCATTCCCAAACTTGGCTGCACATCAAAATCCCCTTGGCATGCTTCCTAAAAATACAGATGCCTGGATCCCTCCCTAGACTTAAAGAAGCAGAATCCCAGTGGGTGGGGCCAGGGAGAGTATATAGGATTTTAGGTACAGAATGATAGTGATTTTTCCCAGCCAGCATAGCTTCCATTTTCCTCTAGAAACCCCAGTCTTCCTTCTGAAACCTCCTCTCACCAGCCTCAGTCCATGTAGCTGGGGAGGGGGGGTGAGATGATCCTACCCCAGTAGCAAGAGTGAGTGCATGGCCGAGGCCTGGTCAAGGAGAGAATTCAATCCCTCTGTCACAGTGGGTGACAGTGAGTGGTTCAGGGATGGGTATTACGTGCAACCTGATCCAATGAGACCCAGAATTTTCTGGAAATCTTGAGAAAAAGCAGCCTTCTCTTTCCATTGGAAGTGACAGCTGTGAGTGACATGAGGTTGCAGGAGCTGGACCCATCCTGGGAGGCCCGCCTGAGAGTGAAGGCTTCCGTAGGCTGAGTGAGGTGAAGAGGGAAAGAGAGGAATGCTAGATGACATCAAACGAGCCGTGCATCCTCTCCTGCAGGCTTGCGGGAGCAGCCCAGGGACAGGCCAATGTGCAGACAAACCAGAGAGCTGAGAGTGTCGCAGAGAAGTGCAGCCAGAGTCCTGAAAGCCCTTCTCCTGCCGCTTGCCCCATCTGTGCTCTTGCAGTTAGGAGAGCTCATAACCCAACCCCCACCCCCTGTTAGAGCGAAGTCTGTTTAAGCGTTTTTTTTGTTACTTGAAGACAAAATCTTAAGTCCTTCCAGTCATGGAGGTTTATTAATTCATTCAGCAGCGTTTACTGAATGCCTGCTATGTGCTGGGCGCTCTCGGTACTGGGGACACAGCAGTAAACAAGACACACAGACCCCTTGTCCTCGTGGAGATCACGGCCAGGACAGTTGACAGGCAGCTGATAACACATATCTGCGTGCCTAAGACATCAGGAAGCTAAAAAAGCAGGGAAGGAGGATGGGGAGTGTGAGGGTGGTGGGTGGGCCTCACGGCGAAGGTGGCACTTGAGCGGAGACCGGCTGCAGTGACGCGAGCCAAGCCGATGGAGGGCGGGGCAAGGAGCAGTGAGGTCCAGGGGGAGCAGGTGTGGGACACAGTGTTGGATAAGGAAGCCAAGGTCTCCATGGGGGCCGGGTTGTCCCTCTGGGCCCTTGTGGGCCCTCAACAGGACTTTGGCTTTTGCTCTGAGTGAGATGGGAACCACGCAGGATTCTGAACAGAGGAGGGTCGTGGATTTTGTGGCCTTGGGCAAGTGGCTTCAGCTCTTTGAGCCTCAGATGCCTCATCTATGGAATAGCATGAATCCCCATGAGGCTGACACCAGAGTAACAATTGCTGGAGGCAAGATCCGCCAGTGGATGCTAAAATCAATGGGCAAGAGTGTGCGGAGAAACAGCATATCCACAGTCTCAAAGCATGTCCCCCAAGATATTCATTCACCACAAAGTAACTCTTCCGGGGAGAAACCCAGCAGGCACCACCTTAACCCAGAGGTCAAGTTCACGTCACCAGGGATAAGGCATCTCAACATCAGGTGGTCCCTGCTATGTTGCCCTGAGCATGCAGCACCTCTGTGATATTCTTGCCAAAAGTGAGTGACCTCAGTCTCATCATGAAAACATCAGACAAACCCACATTGAAAGACATTTGACAAAATAACTGACTACTTCTCAGCACAAGTGTCAAGGTCATGAAAAACCAAGGAAAGACAGAAACTGTCTTAGATTAGAGGAGACTGAGAGACAAAAAACCACCTAAATGCAATGTGGGATTTTCTGGAACAGGAAAAAGGACGTTAGTGGAAAAACTGGTGACAATTGATTAATTTCTGTAGTTTAGTTAATAGTATTGTACCAGTGTCGATTTCCTGGGATTGATACTTGTATTATGTTCCTATGAACTGCTAACATGAGGGAAAGCCAAGTGGAGGGGCTAAGGGGACTCTGCACTGCTTCTGCGACTTTTCTGAAAGTGTAAAGTTATTTCAAAATACAAAATTTAAAAATACAGCTCTTACTGTGCAGGGATGTATGCGATCTAACACACATAAAGTCTTCAGTGCAGGGCTGGCTGAGCACCCTTAAATGTGAGCAATTATTCCTGCCAGCTCCTTCACGTCTGTTATCAAAACACTTGCTCCGAGCACCGGCAGGCTCGCCACCGCTTGGTGGCTTTCACGATCTCTTGCACTCGGCAGCGACTTCTCTGCTTGGGATTGAGTAAACAGTATTCCACAAATCAGTCCTAAAGTACAAGAGTTTAAACAAAAGCAAACTGTGCCTCTGGCTGCCTGCACCACTCCGTTTGCCTAATAGAAACCAGAGGCTCCTGAGGGCTGAATTCAACAAACTAACACCTCCCCCTTCCCCACGACCCCGAAGCAGATGGCACAATTTATTTGAAAAGGTCCAAGAGGAAAAACAAGAAAGCACCCATTCTCAGATTGATCTGCCAAAGTGTTGATGACAAAGGAGCCATGTTTGTTTTATCCTGGATCACACTGTCCCTTAATCGTATGGTCTCCATACTTTTGGTCTCCATACTGAGCCACATTGGCTTCCCTGAGTTGGTTTTTTCCATTTGTTTTGCTTGTTGTTCATTTTTGTTTTTTCAGGAGGCACCAGGAACCAAACTCGTGGGAGGCGGGTGCTCAACTGCTTGAGCCACATCCACTCTCTCTCCATACTTCTGATCAGATACTATTAACAAACTATTGTTTGTTTGTTTATAAATACACACACTACTGTGTTAAAATATGAATGATAAAGCATATGCAAGAAAAAATTTCAAAAGGAAGTGATAAAAAATAAATATTTTAAAAATGTATTCAATGATATAAAAAAACTCTCACTTTCACTAAATTATTATTAATGCTTAATTATTGTAAGCAGTATGACTCAATAGCCTTCATTATTTTTAATGCCTTAGTTTAAAATTATATGGTTTAAAATTACATGATACAATTTATTTTAGTTCTTGATTTTAACAGCTATCATAAATGAAAAAGTAACCTCGTAAAGACATGTCTTCCAACTGAGAGAAGGTATCATTTGCTGTACTTTTTTTTTAATGCCTTCCATTTTTCAATTCTATCTACCAATTTTACAAAAGTTTTGTTAAAATTTGGCTAGACGACAGCTCTCTCTCCTGAGGTCAAGGTTTTGTCCTTGGAAACTATTGAAAAATGCTGACTTTTCATATTTTTAACATAGGAGTATAAAACTCACTGAAATGCTGTATTGGGATGATTTTAAATTATGTTAGGAAATTTTGTTTCCAGGTCTTTAAAGTCTGTGCAGATTTAAGCATTTAAATAGGGGATTTACATCGTTTTAGAATAATGTAAATAATATCAACAAAAATCCCTTAGCAACATTTCCAAACATCTATTTTTGAAATATTCTCTCCATAGCCAGTTTCTTTTTAAAAGCAAGATTTTTTTTTTTTTTCAAGGTAGTGGGGCTGGGGATTGAACCCAGGACCTTGTATGTGGGAAGCCAGCGCTCAACCACTGAGCCACATCAGCTCCCCTGAGTTAATTTTTTCATTTGTTTAATTGTTTATTTTTAGGAGGCACCAGGAACTGAACCCAGGACCTTCGCATGTGGGAAACAGGTTCTCAACCACTGGAACCATATCCACTCCCCTAGAAGCAATACTTTTTTTCCTAAAGATTTATTTTATTTATTTATCCCCCTCCCCCTGCTGTTTTGCGCTTGCTGTCTGCTCTCTGTGTGTTCTTCTGTGTCTGCTCATCTTCTCTTTTAGGTGGCACCAGGAACCGATCCTGGGACCTTCTGGAGTGGAGAGAGGCACTCAGTCTCTTGTGCCACCTCAGCTCCCTGGTCTGCTGCATCTCTTATTGTCTCTCCTCTGTGTATCTTTTTGTTGTGTCATTTTGCTGCACCAGCTCTCCATGTGGGCCAGCTCTCCTGCATGGGCCAGCACTCCGTGTGGGCCAGCTTGCCTTTCACCAGGAGGCCCCGGGAATCGAACCCTGGATCTCCTATATGGTAGACGGGAACCCAATTGCTTGAGCCACATCCATTTCCCAAGAAGCAATAATTTTCTCTCTCTTTTTTTCAGTGCCACTTTTACCTCAAAGGCACTGTGTAAGTGTGTGGCTAACTGAGCGTTGGGACTAGATGTAGTGTCAACTCTACCATCTTCCTAGAACTTGCATTAGTTCTATTATCTTTTCCCCAGAGACTTTATTTGGCTACTTGTCCATTTCCATATGGGAAGAGTTGATTCAATTAAAACTAGAGTGGCCACAAAGCCCCGTCTTGTCTTCCCTGGCTTGCCCTTGAGGAACCAGCAAAGGTAAAAGTATGTGTATAAACACATCCAATTTTTACCTTCCAGACCACACATGGGACCCTAGAATTTCCTTCCAGGGTCTGTGCGAGCCTCTTCCCCAGAGCTGCCTCCCAAGAGCAGATTGTATCACGAATGTACACACTTGCAGCCTGAGGGCAGGACGAGGGGCTGGCAAGTTTGGAGATACAGACGGCATGTGCAAACACGTGTGCACGAAGTTCCTGAGGGTGCAGGATGGAGCTGAGGGGAGGAAGGAAAGTGAGGTGGGCTACAGCCTGGGCCACATGCCAGTTTGGGAATTCTAAACCTGAACCCTGGCTCTCCAGGTCATTATAAAGAAATATTTGTAAAAGCTGGAGGCTAGAAGGTGTTTTATTTAACATTTTGATATTTAGACATGGTAAATGGGCTCTTGCCTTGGGATCTAGAAATTGTTAGGGGCAGGCCTGTGGCCCGCTGAAGTCGGCAGCCACCCTACAGGGGCAGCAACTTCAGAAGGTCATTTGATGAGGCTCTTCTTGTCCCATACAAGTGCCGGTCAAACTTTCACTTGAACTCTTATTTGCAAGAGGTCTCTAGGCAAGTGACAGCCTGCAAAGCGAGGGCGCACCAGGATGTATGCTCTTCTGGTTAGAGACCAGGATGCTGACTTATTCGTGAGTGATGGGCTGAGCATGGATCTTAAAGCCCAGACCCAACAATATAGAGATAATTTGCTTTGGGACACTGGGAAAGAGAAACATTCTCAAGCTCCTTCAAAAAACCTAGAAATCCTTTCAAGGGCTGCTCCACTGACTTCCAACAGCCGATGTGGGAGATACTTTTTAAAAAGTGGGGAAAATGGAAAGTTGTGCTGAGAATGGAGAAGGCACACAAATAACTTCTAGCTAACATTTGTGGCCACACTGTAGATAACATAATCTATAAATCAACTTCAACTCATCAGAGGTAAATGAAAGATTTAGTGTGCTGCTTCCAACTCTTCTGCACTGGAAAATTCCAGCTCTTTTCCCTGGATGTCTCAAATCCTCTAACAGACCCAGACTCCCTGACACATAGCCAGAGAGGGCACCATTTTTTGTTGGAGTTTTAAGTATTAATAAAGTTTATTTTATTTCTTATAATTTTAGATTAAAGTGATACACAGAAATAGAAGTTCTTATTTTGTCTTCCTAGATCCCAGTAGATGATCTGCCCAATCCTACCTTGGAGACACTGTCCTAAATCATGAATTCCAGTTAAAGAAAGCAAAAAACGTCTCAGAGCAGACTTTCTGCTAAAAGAGCAAACAAAGCTTCTCAAAAAAGAAAAAAAAAAAATCCATGTACATTTTAGTCACCTAGTTGGAAAGAAGTCTAGAGAATTTCAACTCCTGGAAATGAATGTAAAGAAATAGAGGCAGGGTCACAACAGAAAGGGATAGATTCAGTTCAGCCCCCATCTAACTGTGTGATTGCCTTAGTTTCCCATTTGTAAAAGCAGAGAGTTAGACTTTATGATCTCCTTGTAAAACTTAGCTAACCATAAAATCAAGAGTTGCAAAGCCAAATCCTATCGGGCCAGAAAGTAAAGATAAATGAATGAAGAAAGCCAGGTATGTGACAATAGGGAGTGGTAGAGACTGAGGCAAACTGGAGAGAATAACCACCACTAAGCTCCAGCCGATTGATGCCATCTGGGCAGGAATATAAGCCTAGTATTGACAGAACTTCCTATTTTTTCAAGAGAAGCCAGGAATCCAGATATAAGATAAAATTTTCTTAATTTTAATAATGGCATCTAATTTAAAAAAAAAAACAAAAAACCTCAATGGCAAAATTCACTGGAAAGCACTTCACTGTGCCCTGCCCCAACATCCTTAATGTTTCCTTCTGCTAAAGATGCTTATTTGCTTGGGAAGAGACTCCCAAACAGAAACATTTGTTTTAAATGTTGTGGCAAATCACCCATTTGTTGGGGAGCAAAAAAGAACAGCCAAATCCTTTCCCCCCACAAACATTTCCTTAGGCCTGCTTCTGAAAGCATTTGCAGATTTGTTTGTTTCTCTCTGTAAACAGGGCCAGCGTTGTTCTGGGGTTGGAAGATGTCTGCCTGCACAGGTGGGATGCAAGTTTACATCCCGGCCCTGTGGATTCAGCACCTGGTGGGGAGTCCTGGATAATTGCTATGGAAGCTGCACTCAACACTGACGTGAAGCCCAGTCCCCCTCTCTCCCATCCATCTTTATTATCTGGTCCTGCTTCTGGGTTGAAGTTGGCATATTTTTTAAAGGATGTCAGGTTAATTCCTATACTCTTTGCTTCACATTATTTCATGCAAATAACCGCTGCCTAAATGCACATTTCAAAGGAGACTCTTTTTATTTGATCCTCGATCTTTAACTTTGCCCTCCAAGCATGCCAGAGTAATAATTGCACAAAAAAAATTATGGGGAAAAGTGGAATCTAAACAATAGATTTGATTTCTTTTTAATAAGGAGGCAGGAATTAATTTTTCAAAATAATTGTCTAGAGGTGATTCAATTTCACATGCTCTTTAAATATGTATTTATCTGTGCTCTATGGCTTGAAGGGACAATTTAAAATGAGTGTATATAGTAGGTTCTGAATCATAAGATAAAATTTTCAGCAGGTAAGTTTTGTAATCTCTGCTACAAAACTCCATTTTCCAAAATGAAATTCGATTCTCCTGATAAATCCCCCTTCCTCCTCTCTCTCCCCACCTCACCAAAACAATTTCATCAGTGGAAAGATAGAGAAATTTATTTTAAGTCATTGCAATTTCGAGACGCTGTAGAAGGCAGAATTCCGGGATGGTCCCGGTGATCTCCGCCGTGTCACGCCCTGAATAATTCCCTTCCCTCGAGTGTGGGCGCCACCTGCACCTAGCTTCTTAGTCCACAGAATTGGGCAAAGGTGATAGGGTCTCATTCCCTTAATTATGTTACGTTCTGTGGCAAAGGTGATGGGATGGCATGCTCATGACCATATTTCTTTATCTATGTAAGACCCCATCTTGCTAGTGAGCACTGGAGTAAGAGACTCTCCTGCTGGCCTTGCAGAGGGAAGCAACTATGATGTAAACTGTCCGTGGCAAGAAGCACGTGGGGAGCTGTGGGTGGCCTCTAGGATCTGAGCCATGAGGAAGCTGGGGCCCTGGGTCATACAGCCGGGAGGAACTAACAGTGCTGATCACCTGCATCTCTCAGAAGCGGGTTCTTCCCTCCTTATGCCTCCAGGTGCAGCCGGGACTCCCAGAGCCCAAGACCTCGCTAAGCTGTGCCTGCGCTCCTGACCCTTGGAAACTGTGAGATAATAAATGTGCATCGTTTTAAACTGTTTGAGGTAATTTGTTACACAGTAATAAAAAACTAATACAAATGTTCACTTGTGAGGATTTCTAAAAAATTCGTCTAATCAGAGAATTTTAATGCTGAGAGAGACTTTAGTCAGACCCCTTCATTCTACAGATGAGCAACTGGGAATCAGAGAAGGGGACAGCCCCACAGCCAGTTAGCGACAGAGCCATGCTCACAGGCCCAAAGTCACACCCCTGAAAATAGAGTAACAGTGGCTAAAATTTGTTGAGCACTTACTATATGCCAAGTCTGTGCTAAGCAATTTACGTATATTCTTTTTTTTTTTTTAAGATTTATTTATTTATTTTACTTTTTATCTATTTTAAACCGCCCCCCCCGCCCCGTTTTTGCTGTTTTGTGTCCATTCGCTGTGCAATTCTCTGTGTCTGTTTCCTGCCCCCTCTTCTCATCTTTCTCCTCCTGTCTTCACTAGGATTCAATCCTGGGAACCTCCGATGTGGGAGAGAGGCGTTCTGCTACCTGCACTACCTCATTTCCTGATTTTTTGGCACATCTCATCTTGGCTCTCCCTTGTGTCACTCTCCTGTTATGTCATCATCTTGCTGGGTGGCTCGGCGGGGCCTGGGGGCTCGCCTGCTCGCGGGGCCTGACGGCACGTCCATGTGCAGGGCCTGGCGGCCCATGCGCCTTCTATATTTTTTCTTTTTTATATTACCGGGAGGTCCCAGAGATCGAACCCAGGTCCCTCCATATGGGAGATGGACACCCAACCATTTGAGCCACATCTGCCCCCTATATTACTTCTTTAAACCCAAAATAATTTTTGTTTTAAAGATGACCCAAGTTTATTTGTAACAAGAACTACATAAAGGTGCGGGGGAGGCGGGAGTATAGGAACATAGTGTATGTATGCTACTGAAGTTAAGTTGTATCAAAGTAAATCAGACTGTTTCAGATTTAGGATGTTAAATTTAAGGCCCATGGTGACCACAAAGAAAACATCAGAGAATAGGCAAACGCAGAGAGACTGAAAGTAGTTACAGGTCCCCAGCGGTGGGGGCCAGGGGTAATGGGTAGTTAATGCAAAGTGAGTGTAGGGTTTCTGTTTGGGGTGAAGGGAAAGATTCAGTAATGGAAGGTGGTGAGGGAACCGCAACATGGTGAATGTGGCCAGTCCCACTGGGTGGTATGCTGGGGAGGGGTTGGGATGGGATTTGTGTTGTATATATGTTTCCACAATTAAAAAAAAAAAAGAAAGATAAACTAAAGAGATAATGGCAACTAAATGCAATACTGATACACTGGATGGGATCTAAGAATGGAAGAGAAGGGGCTCAGAAGGACCTTACTGAAACATAAGAAAAGACTGGAATATAGAATGTACGCTTTATATCAATGTTAAATTTCTTGAACTTGATAACTGCACTTAAGGTGATTATGTAAGTGAATATCCTTGTTCAGAGGATATGTAAATGGAAGTATTATATGTTCAAGCCTTACGATGGTGCAACCTGCTCTCAAAAGTTCAGGAAAGATCAGATAAATGGATGGATGGATGGACGGATGGATGGGTAGATAGATATAGATAGATACATACATACATATATACATGCATGAATGCATACAAAGAAAGATAGAATGATATGGCAAAGGTGGCAAAATGTGAAAATTGGTGGATCTGGGTATCTGGGGATGTTATGTTGGAGTTCTCTGTATGGGGTTTGTATTACTGGTTTAACTGTCCTGTATGTTTGAAATTATTTCAAAATAAAAGTTAAAAACTGAATTCATTAATTATAGCAAAACACACATGCAAAAATAATCCAGCTTTAAAATTTTATTTTTAATTGCCTATATAATATATTAACTTATTGTAATATTTAAAAAAATCAAACAATGCAAATGAAGTTTCCCTTGACCCTTTTTCTTCCCAATTCCCTCCCCTTCGGTAACACTCATGCAAGTTTTATGTGGACATTTCCAGAAAGAGATAGAGAGAGAGGGTTGTGTTCTATGGATTTTTAAAAACATAAATGGGACCATATTTTACATCTTTTTGTAATTTTGTAATTCCTTTTTCATTTAATGATTTATCCTGGAGAGTTTTTATGAATATACACCTCTACTTCTTTTTAACTGCTGTATAGCATTCCATAGCATATTTATACCCTGGATTATTTAACCAATCTCCTATTGGTTAATTTGTTTCCAATGTTTGCTATTATATACTTTGATGAAGATCCTTATATATACTTCCTTGTGCATGACTATTTTTCTAAGATAGATAAATAGAAGTTTAATTTATATAATAGCAAAAAAAAAAAAATAGAAATAAGTTAAATCTAGTTTTAAAAAAACTAGAGTACAAAAATGCTATGCTTCCTTGCCTCTCCTGGATGGGTTCTCAGTCAACCTTCTCTTTACCCCAGCCCTCATGGTGCCTCGGGCCCTGCCTGGCAGCTCCACTCCCCCCAGTGAACACTGCTGCCCTTTACCCATGGAATAGTCAGCAAGCAACTTTTTTTTAAATAGAATTTTTCCATCTGAGATGACTCCCTCATCTGTTTGCTTGTTGCTTTTGCTCATTGTTTGCACTCGTTGTTGTTGTTGTTGTTGTTTTGTTTGTTGTCTGCTTTTTGTTTTTCTTTAGGAGGCACCAGGGACTGAACTGGGACCTCCCATGTGGGAGGCGGGCGCTCAACTGCTTGAGCCACATATGCTCCCTGCTCGTTTGTCTTTGCTCGTCGCCTTGCTCGTTGTTTTGCTCATGTTCTGCTCATTGTTTTTGCTTGCTGTCTGCTCGCTGTTTTTGTTTTCTTTAGGAGGCACCGGGAAACGAACCTGGGACCTCCCGTGTGGGAGGTGGGCACTCAACTGCTTGAGCCACATCTGCTCCCCCCTTGAACTTTTATGTTTCCTTTTCAAATCTATTATTCTATTTATAAGAATAGAGTAACAAAAATCAGCCATAATTTTAAAATAAGTCATTGATTAATATTTGATCCCATTTATGAACTCCTCCAGTTACCTGCCTCTAAACACTATAAACTGTATTTCTAAATTGGATATTCTGGATTTCCTTTTCGAGTACATCAATTGTCCAACCTTCCTATTTACTCAATCAATTCTTATAAATCTAATAAATTACACTTATATATCAAATCTTAAATTCTTTCAAATGTTCCAATGTTTGTATATAAACTTAGTAAGACTTCAACTTAAATATTGTAAGTTAAAGTTAATGATTCAACTACACATTTAAAATTAGAATTGGCAAGTCTGACCAACATGTTTCTCTAATAGGCCTATACATAAATCTTTTAAAGTATGTAAATGACTGTATGAACTGATTCCTTCTTAACAAAAAAATACTAATGTGGTAAATGTGACCCTCTCAAATATTCCCACACTTGTGTCTGAATCTTATCTCATTGAAAACATGCTTATTGAGAAAATTGTTTTCCCACTTAGGACAGTTCTATAATTAATTCTAAATATTCCTAGGCTAAAATATGCTTTCCTTCTGGGGAAAATATTACCTTTTCAGGTAGCTGAGATTACTTCCAACTTTACTACTTAGCCTGGGGTATGTATATAGAATTCAGAAAGTCTGCAAACATGGGTTTTAAAAAATGCGTCCTTATTTTCACCAGTCTCTAACTGAAATTTAGCATTTCCTTCAAATACAAACGTAGACAACAAACAACAGTAGCATTAGCAGGACCTAGGATTCTGTCACTAACAGAAATCATAGGTATAATCATATCGCATTATAGTCGCAGATATCTTGAAATACCTTTATACTCAGTGCTACTTTGAAATTATGGAAGTTATTGGGCCTGCTGATAAAGCTTGTTCTTTAATACATTAAAATAGAAGCTCATTGTGATGGTTAATTCTTTATGTCATATCGACTAGGCTACGGTGCCCACTTATTTGGTCAAATGCTGGTCTACATGTTGTTGTGAAGATATTCTGTAGATGTGATTAACATCTGCAATCAGTGTACTTTAAGTAAAGGAGGTTCTTTGGATAATGTGGGTGGGCCTCATCAAACTAGTTCAAGGCATTAAGAACAAAAACTAAGGTTTCCTGGAGAAGAAGAAATTCTGCCTCAATACTACAACATCAACTTCTGCCCAAGTTTCCAGCCTCCTGGCATGCCCTACAAATTTGGACTTGCCAGCTTCCGCAACTTCATAAGCAAATTCCTGAAAAAGAAATCTCTTTATATAGATACATTTTTTTTCTTACATGAACATATATCTGACTTGGATGATAGGGGGTTATTTAACTTTTTAAGAAACTGCCGAACTATTTTCCAGAGTGGGTTGTACAATTCTACATTTCCATTGGCAATGTGTGAGTTCCAGTTCCTCCACATCCTTAACAACAGTTGGTATGCTCAGTCTTTTTAATTTCAGTCCGTGTAATGAGAATGTAGTAGTATTTCATCATGGTTTTAACTGGCATTTCTCTGATGACAAATGATGTTGAGAATCTTTCTATGTGCCTATTGAGCATTCGTATATCTTCTTTTTTGGAAATGTTGGTTCAAATTTTTGCCTGTTTTTTATTTTATTGTATGGGTTGTTTGTCTTCTGACTATTGAGTTGCAGAATTTCTTCATATATTTGCTAAATATTCCTTATATATTCTTTATATCTGTCTGATAAATGTGTTGCATATCTCCCAGACTGTAGCTTACCTTTTATTTTCTCAGGGTTGTCTTTCAAAGAGTAGAGTTTTACATTTTGGTGAAGTCAGTTTACCAGTGTTTTCTTTCATAGTTTGTGCTTCTTGTGGTTAAGAAACCTTTGCCTACAAGTTGTTGTGACTTTCTTCTTTGTTTTCTTCTCGAAGTTTTATGGTTTTAGGCTTTACATTTAAGTCTGTGATCCATTTTGGGGTTATTTTTGTATATAGCGTGAGAAAAGGGTCTTTGTTCACTTCCCCCCCCCCAAGATTTCTAGTTTTCCAGCACCATTGTGCATTATATGCATTTTTGTGTGTCTAGAAACATTGTTCTGAGAAGAAGTCCTTCTACTTCACCAGATTGCCAAAGATCTACAGAAGAGGTTAAGCACCCCTGTTCTAGAGATTCCAGCAGGGCAAAAGACACAGAACTGGGGACATCCAGAGAAAATGTACTCAAGTCCCACTCAGGAATCTATTATAACATCACACCCAATCCTGTGCGTCTCTTTCTCAGAATGACTGAGGTTACTCCACAACCAGAGGTTTAGGTCAGAACACTGACTGGAGTCTTCAGAGAAGTGGACGGGATGGCCTGGACCCTCTTTAGAATTGTTATATCGATAATGTCATAACTTCAAGAGGGAGGTGATTCTGTAATCTGCAGCCCTAGTCCACTCATGGAAGTGTGCAACTGTCTCTGGTCTCATGATGGGTTAGGCTTCATGTTTCTTTGGTTTGTGGTCATGCCTACACTGCTTTGCCTAAATAGGGTGGCCATATGCCTCAGCTTGCCTAAGACAGTCCTGGTTTGTGTCCTATTATTACTAGTGCCCCTTTTGCTCTCAAAAGTTCTTTAGACCCTTGAACTTGAGGGAACCCTATTGTCTCTTCAGATACTCCCTGTGTCTTTAGGACCACAAACTCTTTTAGACATTAAAATCATAAAACCATATGCAGCTGAGTTCTGGAGATCTCCGATGTTTCTCAGCCATGAGCGCGTCCAGCTTCATTCCCCTGGTACACACCGAGGACCGGGCGGCTCCATTCCCCATCAAAGATGCTGTGCATCGCCAAAAACAAGAAGAAAGGAGAAAAATGTATTAAAAGCCAGGAATCGTGTCACTCTATTTGCTTTATCTCTCCAGGGAAAAAAAGAAGGCAAAAAGTGACAGGTCTTTGGAGGAAATGGCAAGGAGGTGAGAGGTGAAAATTCCTGAGTTTACTGTCAGAAAGCCAGCCTGCCCCCAGCTTGGAGCTGTAAGTGCCCTTCAGGTTGCAATCGATTTGAAAGCTGTTCTTGACAAAAACATCTGGGCAGTTTTGCACTGAGGCTGTTGCTCCATTATTGGATTTTAGAATCAACCAGCAAGAGCTTCATTTCATTCCCTCTCAGGTGGTGGCTTCTTTGTGGTCTCAAACTAGTCACCAAACAGAAGCATGGATTTTACCCATCCGGGTGACTCTCAATTCTCCATCTTTGAATGATATGGGTCTTCTTGGAAAAACAAGCAGAAAGAGGAAGAATTAAAGAAAAAGAGAAGAAAAAGCCTTCCTGGAGCCCTTTTCTTGTTTCTTCAGAAGACTAGGTGCCTCAAACATCTTTTTTTCCTGTTTGTTTATTCCAGGGTCGATGGTAAAGGAAATTGGGAAGGGAAGTGTGATTATCATCATTTTATGTGTACAGTCTAAAAATTTGTTTATTTTTTAAAGATTTATTTTATTTATCTCTCCCCACCCCCTCGTTTGCACTTGCTGTGTCTGTTTGTCTTCTTTGTTTCTTTAGGAGGCACTGGGAATTGAACTGAGGACCTCTGATGTGGGAGGGAGGTGCCTAATCGCTTAAGCCACCTCCATTCCCTGTTTGGTTGTGTCTTTGTTATGTTTTTTCTTTTGTGTCTCTTGTTGCGTCATCTTGTCGCGTCAGCTCACCATGCCTGCCCATTGCACCAGCTCGCCGTCCTGCTCATCCTCTTTACGAGGCACCGGGAACCTCTGCTCCCTGCTTTGTTGTGTCTTCCATTATGTTTTTCTTCTTGTGTCTCTTGTTGTGTCAGCTTGCCATGCCTGCCCATCGTGCAGCTCACTGTCTTCTTTAGGAGGCACCGGGAACCGAACCCAGGACCTCCCATGTGGTAGGCGGGAGCCCAATCACTTAAGCCACATCTGCTTCCCTAAAAATTCATTTAAAATACCCATATCATTTCATTTGAACTTATCATTCATTCATCAACCCTTTACTGAGTGCCTAGTCATGAACCAGGCACTTTTGTAGGCACTGGTGAAATAGCCATGAACAAAACAAAGTCCCTGCTCACTTATATTAAGTGGGGGAAACAGACAATAAATAAACAGGTAGATATATGATATATACTGTCATATTGAAGAACTATAGAGCTAGGTGAGAAGAGTGAAGGAGAAGGACAGCGTGATGGGGCTGCTGATCAAGACACGGTCAGGGACAGCTTCCCTGGGGTGGAGGCATTTGAGCAGAGACCTGGATGCAGTGAGGGTGAAAGCCTATGGCAGGGCAGAATCAATCAATCAATCAATCAATCAATCAAATTCCTGCAGTCAATCCTGGAATGATGCAGGCAGAGGGAATGGCATGGTTCAAAGGCCCTTCTCTGTATGGATGATTTAGCATCTCCACTGAACATCCATGATCCTGAAACCCTGATGCTCTGCCTGAACACTACCCAGGAGCTGATTTCCCATTATTTTAAATGGGAAAAATTATAATGCATGACATATCAACCCAAACCCCAAAACAATTTCCTAAAATGGAACTAAAACACTGTAAAGTGTCTATAAATAAGTAACAAACTATCATGTCAGGATGTAAAATGATCACCAAACAAGTAATCAAGTTTTCAGCGAAAGCTGGTTTGCACATGGTAGCACAGCTACATCCAATTGCATGCCCCCTTCATTGCTTCTTGGTGCACTTTTCAAAATGTGATTCTGATAGTCTCCCAATGGCAGTTGAAACGTTACTTTTTCTGTATGTCATTTTGATTCAAATGCTTATTGACCTATATTGAGGAATATAAACATAAATTTTCTTTTATAAATAGTGGTCCAATAATTATGATAAATATGCTTTTATGAAGCTTGCATATTAAAAACAAAGAGGCATTCTATTGGGAAACCATTTACTGCAAAGATGTTCTGACTTTAGGTGTATTTTTGTCCGTGCTTTAAGGAGGAGGTGAGATTTTTTCTTTTTTTGGTGAGGGTCATTTTGTATCTCATGTGTTTGCCAAAGCCCCCCACCCCTTACACATACACTCTGCATCAAATAGTTCCTCTTTTATAAAGACCCGTGGGAAAACTTCTCTCTAACATCAATATCAGGAAATAGTGTGATTTGCCCAAGTAGTTAGGTTTGTTTCTCTCTTATGGGCACTGAGAATCTTGAACATAGTGAAGCACTTTGACATCCAGGATTTTCAAACTTAACTCTGCAGGCCTTTGGAGGTAGCTTCAAGATCCTTTACAGGTACCCCAGGAGAAAGGTATGAGACATGAGGCTGTGGCTGGGATCTTTCACCTCCTTTTTCCGCACTGAGCTTCTGTACATGCTTGCTTTAGAACAAAAGAAAGTTTGAATGTCACTGATGTAATTCCTCACATTTTCCTCTTTGCATTGGCTGCCTGGAAGCTCAGCATCTAATTCTCAGGTGATCACTGACAAGTGTTCAGGACCTCCCCACCTACATTTTGTGTTCAAACCTCACATTTGAATTTCTTTTCTCTTCATCTCCATGTAACTTCTTTACCTGCTTTTCTAGTTTTCTTTATTCTATTGCCCTATATAAGTTTTTTGTGTGCTGCCTCAAATCTTTTCTGGAAAGATCTAAGACTTAAATGAATTCATAGAGAATGGAGTATTTTTCCTGTATAGGAGATCTTTGCAGGTGGGGAAGCAATAAGGTACGCTTTGTTGTGGAGTATGTATATATATATGTATGTATATGTATATGTATATATATAGTGTGTGTGTGTGTGTGT
>JAQZBX010046653.1:0-20705 GCA_029593785.1 Cabassous unicinctus | reverse complement strand
CTTGTATTAGTATCATACATTTATTGTAATTCATGAAGGAACATTCTTATACTTGGAATATTAACTTTAGTCCTTCCTCTACAACAGGGTTTGCTGTGTTGTACAGTCCTATGCTTTATCCTTCAATTTTTACTCTAGTAACACATACATCCTAAAGTTTCTTCTTTTAACAGCTCGGTGCTGTTGATTACACTCACAATAATGTGCCACCCTCACCACCATCCATTTCCAAACCTTTACCCTCAGCCTATATAGAAAATCTGTACAATTTAAGCATCAACTCCACATTCCCTAATCCCAATCTATCTCCTGGTAATTTATATTCTAGATTCTAACTCCATGAGTTTGCCTGTTATATTTAGTTCATAACAGGGAAATCACACAATACTTGTCTTTTTGTGTCTGGCTTATTTCTCTCAACATAATGTCAAGGTCCACCCATGTTGTCGCATGCATAGGATTTCATTCCTTTTTACAGCTGAATAATATTACATCGTATTTATATATGACATTTTGTTTATCCATTTATCGACAGATGGACACTTGGGTTGCTTCCATCTTTTGGTAATTGTGAATAATGCTGCTGTGAATATCACTGTGCAAATGTCCGAGTCCCTGCTTTCAGTTCTTCTGAGTATATACCTAATAGCAGGATGGCCGAATCATATGGTAATTCTATACCAAGCTTCATGAGGAACTACCAAACTGTCTTCCACAGTGGCTGTACCATTTTACATTCCCACCAGCAAAGAATGAGTGTTCCTATTTCTCCACATCCTCTCCAACACTTGTAGTTTTCTGTGGGGTTTTGTTTTTTTTTCGTTGTTTGTTTGTTTGTTTTTACTAGTGGTCATTCTAGTAGGTATGAAATGATGTCTCATTGTGGGTTTGATTTGTATTTCCCTAGCAGCTAGTGATGTTGAGCATCTTTTCACATGTTCTTTAGCCATTTGTATTTCCTCTTTGGAGAAATGTCTATTCAAGTCTTTTACCCATTTGTTAATCAGGTTGTTGTTATTTTTAACTTGTAGGATTTCTTTATATATTCTGGATATTAAATCCTTATTGGATCTGGTTTCCAAATATTTTCCCCCATTGAAAAGGTTGTCTGTTCACTTTCGTGACAAAGTCCTTTGATGCACAAAAGTTATTTTGAGGATTCCCATTTACCTATTTTTTGTTTTGTTGTTTGTGCTTTGGGTGTAAAATCTAAGATATCATTGCCTAACACAAGATTCTGAAGATGCATCCCTACAATTTCTTCTAGGAGTTTTATAGTCCTGGTTCTTTTATTGAGGTCTTTGATCCATTTTGAGTTAATTTTTATATGTGGTGGAGACAGAGGTCCTCTTTCATTCTTTTGCATATAGATAACCAGTTCTCCCAGGACCATTTGTTGAAGACTATTCTGCCTGTTTCTTTTTCTTGCTTAACTGCTCTGACTAGAATTTCTAGCACAATATTGAATAACACTGGTGATATTGGGCTTTACTGTCTTGTTCCAGATCTTAGAGGGAAAGCTTTCAGTCTTTCACCATTGAGTGTGTTGTTAGCTGTGGGTTTTTCACATATGCGCTTTATCATGTTGAAGTTTCCTTCTATTCCTATTTTTCAAAGTGTTTTCAATCAAGAAAATATGCAGGATTTTGTCAAATGCCTTTTCTGTATCAATGGAGATGATCATGTGTTTTTTTCCCTTTCGATTTGTTAATGTGGTATATTAATTGAGTTTATGTTGAACCACCCTTGAATACCTGGGATAAAACCCACTTGATCGTGGTTTCTAATTCTTTTAACATCTGTTGGATTAGATTTGTAAGTACTCAGTGAGGATTTTTTTCATCTATATTCATTAGGGAAATTGGTCTGTAAATTTCTTTTCTTGTAGTATCTTTATCTGGCTTTGGTATGTTGGCCTCATAGAATGAGTTAGGTAGTGTTCCCTCCTCTTCATTTTTGGAAGAGTTTGAGGATTGGTATTAACTCTTCTTGGAATGACTGGTAGAATTCACCTGTGAAGTCATTTGGTCCTGGGCTTTTCTTTGTTGGGAGGTTTGTTATGACTAATTGAATCCTTTTACTTATAACTGGTCTGTTAGGGTATTCTATTTCTTCTAGAGTCAAGGAGATTGTTCCTTTGTTTCTAGGAATTTGTCCATTTCATCTCAGTTGTCTAACTGGTTAGCATACTGTTGTTCATAGTATCCTTTTATCCTTTTCATTTCTGTGAGGTCAGTAGTAATGTCTCCCCTCTCATTTCTGATTTATTTTCATCTTCTGTTTTTTTTTTTTCCTTCATCAGTCTAGCTAAGGGTTTGTCAATTTTATTGATCTTCTCAAAGAACCAACTTCAGTTTTGTTGAACTTCTCTATTTTTTTTCCCCATTCTCAATTTCATTTCTTCCTGCTCTAATCTTTATTTTGTTCTTTCTGCTTGCTTTGGGATTAGTTTGCTGTTCTTTTTCTAGTTCTTCCAGGTATGCAGTTAGGTTTTTTATTTTAGCTCTTTCTTCTTTTTTAACGTAAGCATTCAGGATTATAAACTTCCCTCTTAGCACTGCCTTCGCCGAATCCCATAAGTTTTGATATATTGTGTTCTCGTTTTCATTCATCTCAATATATTTACTGATTTCTCTTGCAATTTCTTCTTTGATGCACTGATTGTTTAAAAGTATGTTAACTCTTCCATATATTTATAGAATTTTACAGTTTTCTGCCTGTTATTGATTTCCAGCTTCTTTCCATTATGATCTGAGAAAGTACATTGTGTAAAAAGACTAGCTTATTGCATTATTACTTGTAATATAGAAAAATTTTAAACTACTAAATGTGTCTCTGTTGGTTAAATATGTATATGTTGGCATCTACATAGCTGAATGCCTGTAAGGATAACACTAAATGGTTAATAGTAGTGACCTGTAGAAAATAGGATTAGGAAGTAGGGCTGTGTCTCATTCCACATTGTACTATTTGAAGATTTTACAATCATCTTGTTCTGCTTTTTAAACTTTTGTAACAAATTTTAAAAAGATATTCTAAAACAAAGAGCTAGTGCCACATCAGAGAGAGTTATGAGAAAATGAGATGTCAAAAATCTTATATTCTCTTCTCCAATTCTACCACTGACAAGTTTATGGGACTGTGACAAAAATGGCTTTTCTCTTCCAGTTGGCTCTTTCCTTCAAAATACTTAATCAGATTTAATTAATACTGTACTTAAATGAATCCAATTCTGAAGCTCTCATTTCTCAGGGGAAAGTATGAAGTATTAATTCATTATTACTATCACAATTATAAAGAGTGTAAGACAAATATTTTATGGGTTATTGTATATTAATTTTAACAATGCACTTTCAAACAATGCACTTCTAAGTACAGTTTGCTTCTCTTTCTCATTAGAAGAAAAATGTGGGACCTGGCTTTGTGCATGACTTCAGTATTTCAAGCAGAGTGATAAAACAGATTATCATAATCATCATTTGGAAATGTAGTAGACTTTTAGAGGTCATAATTATAGTTCAGCTCCAAATCAGGGTGGGGGTGGGGTGGGCAAGGAGGTGTGGGGGAAGAACTTTCTCATCTTCCCAGACAGGGAAGAAAAGTGTTGTATGGCCCCTCTTACCTCTCCATTCATCTTTTCCAAATCTCTCTCTCTAGCAAAAACTTCAGAGCCTTCTTTAGTATTATCTTTTTGCATTTAATAAGCTTTACTGGAATCTGGTACAAATCTTTCCTCTATCATTTTAACTCTGTATTTGCATACTCTGACATAATCCCAAACAACCCAAATGTTTGTAGATTCACAGGTACATGTAAGTGGAAAATAACTCTTACTCCAATATGTTGAAATGACCCCAGTCAGAGAAAAAGCACAAAGTTCAATCAAGTTGATATTGCTAATCTTCAAATGTTTCACTGATAAACACCTAGATTATATTTTTCCATTTTAATTTAGATATTAAGTCTTGACAAGCTTAGATTTGAAGAGAGAACTACTATCATTTGTACACATGTAAATATTTCCTGATAATTTAATTAAATTCATTTTTAAAGTCTATTTTGAAGGCAGTAGAAATCTGCTATAAATAAATCAGATTATAAAATAATTTGTTTCAAAAACACTTTCTTTACTTTAGAAAATGTGAGTACTTTCAAACTGTCATTAATATAACATTTCATGCCAAGAAATTTCCAAGCATGAAAAGGGCTTCTCCCATGACAGGAAACATTGAGCTGAAAACGGTTCCTCACTGTCAGGGTACAGGAAGGAGCCTAGTGTTCCGCAATCTCTCCCCAAAGGCCAGTTACAACACACAGAAGGCACTTTTAGGTTACCCCAAGACAATAACTATGTTTCTGGTTTCCAGAACTTTTTCCACACAGTCAAAATCACACTGCAGTTTTGTCCCATAAAAAATTAAGTACTGAGAAAGGGTGCTAGTAGGCAACCAAAACTGAAGTATATCTCGAATATAGAAAGCAAAGGGCTCAAATTTACACGGGGCCCAAAGCAAAACATCCACAATCTAAAAATGGGCATAACAGTTCAAACTCAGAGTCAAATAAATATAGGAAGCAGGAACAGTCCTGAAGTCACCAGGGTGACCAATTAAGTGGTCTACTGCAGAACAGCTGGGCCAATTATAGGCTCCTTTCCATTATCCAACATCACATCTCCAACCCCTTCCCCCCAGAGTAACTGGCTGGCAGTGAAAAGGCATTTGGCTCTATGCTACGGCCTTAAGAAGTGCATCAGATGACGCGCTTTGGGGCTGGGGACATCCCTTCTATAAGTGTTGAGGTCAGCGAGAGGCAGGTTAGTCTGTGGGAAGTCCAGGCCTCCACAGGGTGGGGATGGAGGTGGGCAGCAGCTGTGCCCAGGAGCAAAGCCTGCCTTACTTGGGCAATTGTGTGAAAACACTCCAATGAAACAGAGAACAAAACAACAAGGTAGAATTGATTACTAAAATCAAAGGTGGATTTTTGAAATAACCAATAAAGCAGACAAGCCTTTGGCAATCTTGATTAAGACCAATGAAAGAAAACAAAAAACAAAAATAAGCAATATTTGGATTGACAAAGGGGACACAAACATAGATACAAAGAAGATTTTTAGAAGCCTGTCCTGAGGCTTGGGGGTCGAATGTTGTGATTTTGGGTGGCCTGTTTGTGGGTCTGTTGTTTGAGGTGTTGATGGTTGTTTGGTTAGTGAGTGATGATGGGATCCTTTATAATATATTTGAAAATCTAGATAAATGAAAGTTTTAGAAAATATAAATTATAGAAATTGACCCAAGGAAAGGGAAATAATTTAATAGACCTGTAGAATGGGTTGCTACAATAGAGAATTATAGAAATTCTCAGCAAATAATCCCTTTATTACACAGAATAAAGAGTCCAGAAAGGTCAAATAATCTCCTTGTCACTTACTCAGCACAAAGGGTCCAAAAAAACAACGAAATCCCACCACATCTGACCTCCAGGGATGGCGGAAAACTGCTCCTGGTCAGGGTGGACAGATAGCAGCTCCGCACACCCCACTCTGCATTGGAGAAGAGAGACCAAGGTGTACTGTTTGAGTGTGGTTTTCATCCCCTGGGGGGTGTGGGTGGGGCCAGCTATTGAGAATGCCTGTTCTGATAAGCATCTGGGGCTGCTTGTTCCTGATTTCCAGGTTTGAGGTCTGGCCCCACCTTTTGTTAGCTTTAACTTCTCCCCCAGGTTGTAGAAAGGTAAACAACAGGCCCACTTAACAGGTGTCTGCAATTTTCCCTGGAGAAGGCTGGTAGGTGCCCGGTAAGTGAGAGCTTAACAGATGTCTGTGATTTCCCTAACAAGACCAATAATCTTAAGAGAATAATAAAGACAATCAAACTCCTACCCAATATCAAGGTACCAAGCCCAGGCAGCCACATAGGCAAATTCTACCAAACTATATTAAACAAGATTTAAAGTGTTCCAGATCACAGAAATAGGCCGATGGCATTCCAGTTCCTCCTATGAGACTAGCATAACACTGATACCAAAACTGGATAAGTACTGCAGAGAACTACAGACCATTCTCACTTGCTAATACTAAATAAGATACAAAAGAACAAACTGAATCTTAAGAATAGTATATTGAAGAATAGTATTATTATGACCAAGTAAGGTTGTCATAGGGCAAAGGTCGTTCAACATTAGAGACTCTATTAGGATTATTTATTACAATCACATTAAAAAAAGAAAATCCTATCATTTTTATTACACCTTCTGGTGGAACAGGCTTAGTTGTAGGCTATACATCCCATGAGGGCAGGACCTCTGACTGTCTTATTCATTACTCTATTCCCAGCAACTAGCATAGTCACTCTGTCTCTTACAAATATTTACTGAGTGCCTGCTTGGTACCAGCACTCTTCTGGAGTTAACTGATCTTCTAGTCTGGTTGGGGGGAGAGACAATGAACAATAAACAAATAGCACAGTGTCGGGTAGTAATAAGTGGTATGAATAAAAATAAAGTAGGGTGAGAGAGGGAGGACGTACAAGGGATGCCACTTTGGATAGAGGGGTCAGGAAAGGCTTCTCTGACGAGGTGACGGGGGCACAGAGATCTGAGTGAAGTGCAGAAGCGAGCCAAGCACAAATCCAGGGGAAGAGCATTCCAGGTACAGAGAAGAATAAGTGCAGAAGCCCTGAGTCAGGAACTTGCTTGGTTTGAGAAACAGCAAAGAGGCCAGTGTGGCTGGAGCAAGTAACTGGAATGGAAATGAGGTCGGAGGAGTGGCCAGGGGCCAGATCATGCAGGGCCTGGCAAGGCACGGCAAGGACTTGGGATTTTCCAGTAAACACACTGGGAAGCTACTGGAGGGCTAAGGGTAAGGGAGCCATAACACAGATTAAAATTGCTTAAAGGATCCCTCTGGCTGCTCCCTGGGGAATAAACTGTGGAGAGGGCAAAGTGGAAACAGGGACAGCAGTAAGGAGACTAAGGAGAGGCACAGGTGAGAAAGGCTGGCTTGGATTAGGTGGGTCCGTGCCACCCACAAAGAAAGTGCTCAGTAAGTTCTTTTATGAAATTTTTTTCATTTCTTGATCCTTTTTTCAGGAAATCGCTATATGTCACATTGTTAACAGAACTAATGAATATAATAACAGAATCTTATATACAGAAAGCATGTTCTGTATTTTCACTTTGTTGTAAATGAATGGCAAAAGCAACGTCGACACTATCTTTTCTAATGCAAACCACTTGAAGAGACGGGCTTAACCAAACATCAACTAAAGAGATGTAGAAATTAAAGATTTATGACAAAATATTTCCTAAATTTGATCATGGGGCTAGGGATGGCCAATTCTTTTAGTCCTACAAGATGCTCTGGAAGAAAAAAATCCTGTTGAAATAAAGTTGAGCAATGCTAATACCACAGCTAAGACTTCCTGGCACCTACCATAAGCCAGGCCCTCTATAAAAGTCCTCTGTTCTATCTTCCTTGATCTTCACAACCACACTACAATGTAGTGTAGCAGAGATGCCCCCAATTCTTCCTGCAGTAGATGCTAAGACCTCCTTCCACTGCTGGACCTCCTTCCACTGCTGATAGTGTTGTCAGTCCCTTCAGGGTCCTCTCAGCTGCCAAGAGATGCCTTGCCCAAGGTCACACCCCTTCCCAGGCCAGCACTTTCCAAAAGACTGCTCAGTGTAGGAATAGGAAGGCCTGGCCATCTAGCCTCCAGAGCGACCTGTGGGGGCTGCTGAGGTGGTCACGGCCTGCACTGCAGCTTGACATCTCCCCCTGTCCTCCCCTACATAGCTATTGATCCCAAGAGCACTCCTTAATAAACGTCCTAGAAGCTATATTTTATCTCAGAGTTTGCTTCCTGGGGAACCCAACCTACCACACTCCTCTTCTTTCTCAAGAATAGAACTTCCAAATATCAGCCAAGCACATGAATAAACGCCAAGAATAAAGACTGCGTTCCTTGGAGCTAGTCAGGTGTGGCCCTGTAACCAAGCTCTGGCCAATGTGACGAAAATGGGAGAAGTGTGTGCAACTTCCGGGACCTGTTCTTAATTAAAGGGAGGAGAAGTGCTTTCTCTGTGCCCTCTTCTCCTTCCTGCCGGCTGGAATGCAGATATGAAGGCTAGAGAGGGAGCAGCCATCTTTTGGGGGATAGCAAAGCAGTAAGATAAAAGTCTCTGTGCATGTCATGGAAAGGGGGCATTTTACACTTAATCCTGTGAAATAGGTACTATTGTCCCTATTTACAGATGAAGAAACAGACACAGGGTAAAACAGCATGCCCAAAGTCAAACTGGGATGGTTAGCAGCCGAATCAGATTCGAATCTAGATCTGACTCCTACCTTTATGCTTGTTTCACCACATGGAGCTGCCCCTGGAGATAATTTTGCTTAGAAGTGTAAATTATCCATCTCTTCTGAATGCAGAACAAAGAGATACAGATGTTCAAATAAAGTAACTAGACCTAAGATTAGCTGTAAAAAAAATACATAGGTCTCAGTTGTAAATATTGTAGGAGGTTAGAGAAGAGAGGATAGAAAGATATAGCTCCTTCTATAGAGACCTGAAAGACTAGACAATGGGAAATGGGAAATAATTAGCTAGTGATGTTTTGCCTACAGATACCAAATCGCCTCCTAAGCCTGCAATTACTTTCTAAATACGAACATCGCCTTTTCTGTCGAGCAGTGAGGGGAGGAAGAAATCTCGGCCCTTGGGCTTCATTACACTGAGGGGGCGAGGAGTGGTGGTCATCCCCTGCTCTATGATGGCCCAGGAGAGGAAGCCTGGGCTCACTTAAGGATCTGGCATAGCAATTTGACAGCCTGTCTGCGGATGCTGACAAAAGAGAGGTGGGCGCACAAGAAGCCCTTGAGGAAAGCAGTTTTGAAACTTGTCTGAATCATCTTGTCCCAGCTTCAAGCTACATACTAAGCCTCATTCCCAAGAGGTGCCTTCTGAGCCTAAAGGACTAAGGTCACCTACTGCTGCTTTGGTTCTTCCTGAGAGAAAATATTTCTCCTCACGTAGCCAGGAAACTTCAACGGTATTACCTAAGGGGAGAGGCACAGCCTCTAACCAGATAGGCAGCTCAGCCAGGCCACCCGCATGCTGCCCACGCCTGGGATCCTCAAGGGACCATCTACTCTCCTGAGCATCTGGGCCTCATTCTCCATGATTCAGGGACACGGGAACAGTAGAGCAGCCTAAGCAGCACTAAGCTCCCAGCTCACTGAGCCAACAAAATATTGAAAAATACATGCTTCCAAGACATAGCATTTGGTTAAATTAATCCCGAAGAGTACAGCTGGATTCTGCTGATGTCATCACCTTCATCACCAGCAGTTATAGCTGAAACAAAAGATGAAACGAGAGAGGGGTAGCATGCCCGTGGGGGGGAGGGAGTGTGACTTCTGAAGTCCAGCAGACCTGGATGTGGAGTCCAGCTCTGCTGTTTACCAGCTATATGACCTTGGGCAAGCCTCTTGACCTCTCCCTTCTAAATTAAATTAATAATATTACCTACATTGCAGAGCTGCTATAATGAACAGTATCAGGGAATTTATGTAAGACATCCAACATGTCATAGGTATTCAGTAAGTAGTCACCTTTATCATAAGAAAAGGATAAGCTTGGTTCAGGGAAAATTTTATTTTGGAATAAAATTATCAAATCTCCTTAAAGGCAAAACACTTAGTTACAATTAAAATTGAATGAGCCCCATTATATGAAATGTTGTGTGATTTCCACAGTTGAGGATAAATGCTTTCCATAAAATGGTAAGCATTTTGTAAAATAGAAAGCATTTTGTTCTCTGCCTGGTGAAATCCATCAAGGTCCACATCTACTGTCACCTATTTCCTAGGCTTGTTCAAACCAATCAGACAAAATTAGTCATCTCTCTATCCATATTTCCTCAGCACTTCACTCACATGGCTAACAGAGTCACTTTAAGCTTAGTTTTATGGGTAGCTATTTCTCCCATTATATTGGAAGCTCTTTGATGACAAGAACCATAAACTATTCATCCTTTATCCTAATTGCTTGGCATAATACCTGGCACAGAGTAAGAATTCCATAAATACTTGGCAAAATTGCACAGAATTTAGCAAATACTCTGGCTTCTGTGGATTTCATGAAAACAGCTCTCCAGTTCCATAATCCTGATGGCAGCTGTGATCCTGGAGCACAGAACACTTCAGGGACTACTTAGTGCCAGTACATTTCACTGGAGAGAATATCATTTTAATGAGAGACTGTCAATTTAGTTTTATAGCCCACAGGGTCCTAGTTACTACTGAGTAGGAGAGATCCCATTTTTCATTACAAATCTGAAATTAATTCAATTTTCAGCTTTGCTGCCTAGTCAAGTTAATTCTAATCCTCATCTTGAAGAGGTAACACAAATGAAACCACCAGAATAGAAAAACAGGCTGCAGCTTTGCTGCCCAGTATATAGTCATTTTATGCCTCAAAGAAACTGTTGACACTACATCAGTCAACAGATTATTGGACAAATGTGAGGAACATCAGCCCCAACAATGTGTGTGTCCGTGTGTGTACACACATATACACTGTCCACACACACACATACGTGATGGCTACCATTTTACAGAAAGCATTTTGCATCAGACATTATCAGGATTCGTTTTCAAAAAAAGGCATCTCACCTCCAGAATTTCCTGCATTTGCATTCATTTATGCAATTAGCAACAGAAATGCAGCTGATAAACAGTTGGTGAAGAGTAGTTGGGGCAGAAAAGCTCTATAATTTAAAGACTGACATTTGAATCACTGCCGACAGAGCCGGAGAGATCAACAATTAATCTATCAGCTCTAGTATGAGTAAGGAATGCTTGCCAGGGGCATTACAGGTGACATGGTGACCCAGAAAATGACACGGAATGAACATGATGAGAAAGAAAGGGTTGAAACAGAAACCTAAGGGACACTTAATCTAGATAGCTCAGGTTACGACTTACAGAGAAGATCTGGTGAGAAGGTAGTGCTGGCTACACAAACTGTAATTATAACTGCAAAAGTTTGTAGCATGTCGTTAAGATTAACTGCACAGTAAATCATATAGGCTAGACTACAGGACTCAGTTCTTCCTGACTAATTCTTTTGTCATTTCCACAAAGCACCAAGTTAAAGGAATCTCTTTAGAAATCGCAAGGGGAGTTAGGAAATCCATTTTTGAAGTCATTACCTGGGTGCTTAGATTAGTTTAACCCAGCAAGTAGCACCGAATGGTCCCTTAACACATGGGCCACACTCCACACAAATACTGTGAGGAAAGAAATGATTTGGTGATAAGGAAGAGCATGTAGAAAGCTTATGAAGGCCTGAAGCAGAAAGACCATGCAGAGCTGAGCAGGAGACAGGAGACAGAGAGAAAGAACAATAAACAGCATGGCCAGTCTGACCTCGTATCGGTATTGAAATGAAAACAGGCTATCATGTTGTGAGAGAGCTGCCTGGGAGGTAAGTTATCCTGAATCACGGTGACCATTGTTTATTCATTCAACAAACATCAAGTGCCTAACAAGTACCAGGAACCATTCTATGTGTCAAGACATGAAAGTAAACAAAACAGACATGATCCCTACTCACAAGAAGTTTACATTCTAGTAGGCAAGTGAGGAGGGTGATTACAATAAACATATATACTCTAAAGAAAGTAAACTAATGGCATAAACAGTGATTTGGAGGAGGCTAAATGCTACTATCTAAAGTCAGGAAAGGGGAAGCGGGTGTGGCTCAATGGATAGAGCTCCCGTTTACCATATGGGAGGCCCGGGTTCCCTTCCCGGGGCCTCCTTGTGAGGGCAGGCCAGTCCGCGCAGCGCGGTGGGCTGATGCAGCAGGACCTCACAGCAAGGGGGAGATAAGCAGACACGGAAGAAACCCACAGCAAATGGACACAGCAAACACAAGCAGCAAGGGGGGGGATAAATAAATAAATAAATAAATCTTTAAAAAAAAATAAAATAAAATAAAGTCAGGAAAGGCTTCTATGAAGAGACCAAATTGGGCTGAAACCTGAATGAGAAAGAACCAGTCATGCAAAGAGCCAGGCAGAGGAAATAGAGTACAAAGGCCCTGGCAAAGGTGAGTTTGGTGGGTCTGAGACCAATAAAGTGAGAGAGCGGCCAGAAACCAGCAAATCAGAGAGAAGCAGAAGAGGCTAAGAAGGGAGCCAGACAGTCATGCAAGGAGCTTGGACTTTTTTTCTAACTACAGTGCAATGCCATAAGCAGGAACGTGACTTTTAAAAGTTCACTGACTGCTATGTGGAAAATGGGCTGCAGGGAGGTGGGATTCAGGCAGACTTGTTAGAAGGTTATTGAAAAGTTCAGGCCAGAGGTGGTGGTGGTGGCTTAGACTAGAGGGATGGCTGTGGAGCGAACTGATATGGAATATAATTTGGAGATAGCGTTGGCAAGACTTGCTGGGAAGAAGGAAGGGATGGGAATGGAAGGAATCAAAGATGATTCCTGGGTTTGGGACCTGAGCAAGTGGGTGGATGGTGGTGTCATTTACTGAGATGGAAAGACCAGGAGAGAAGCAGATTGATTAAAGGCTCTGTTTTGACCATGTTGAGTTTAGCATGCCTATTAGATCCCCAGATGAAAGGGTGAAGGGGGCGATTAGATACATGAGTTTGAGCTTAGGGGAGGAATTAGTACTCAAGATATAAATATGGGAATTAAGAAGAACATGGTATTATAGCCACAACACTGAGACTGTGAATAGAGAAGAGCTCTGGGGCACGTCAACACTGAGAGATCAAGCAGAGGAGAATGATCCAGCAGAGGACACTGAGAAGGAGAGGCCAGAAAAGGGGGAGAAGCTAGAAGAGGGTGGGATCACAAAAATAAGGAGAACATGTTCTAAGAAGGAAGGAATGATCAACTATATCAAACAAGAACAGAGACGTGACCACCCCTGGATTTATGAACATGGAAGTCATTAATGACATTAACAAGAGCAGGTATAGAGGAGTGGTGGCAAGAGATGCCCAGCTGGAGCAGTTTGAGGAGAGAACAGGGGGTGAGAAGTAGAAAAGAGGGATTCTAGTTGAGTACAGAGGTAAGAAACTTAACAGAGTCTGAGCTCTGGGTACTAAGAGGTTCCCCTAATAATTATTGTAGATTCCCTACTAGAGAAACCAAAGAGCAAGAAAGGCATCAGTTATCAATTAGTTTAGGGTCAATGCCCAGACACATTAGAGTTCATGGCCATGTCATCCAACAGGAACCACAACCATGGAACAGAACAGGGAAGCAAGTGGTCCCCAGTGGGCTGATGTCAACTTTTATAGTATGAGTGACCATAAATCTGGATGATCCCAGTTTATACCTGTTATCTCAGTGTAATTATTAAGGACTCTCTAAAGTGCCCAGTTTGTATGATAAGTTACACTGTTACCCTCTGTATAGTTTACCATCTTCTTTACCCAGGACTGGACAAGTCATCTATCACTTAGGTGAAGCTGAGATCACGTTTAAGTTAGAAAGTAGACCAAGACTGGTCCAGAGCAAGAAGCTAAGGGCAAATATCTGGGTATATTGGTAGGCTGTCAATTTATTTGGAAAATATTAAAGGGTCTTGTCATACCATTTCATAGAATGCACATATTAAATCCTAAATAATAACATAGTGTAACAGCTATTAAATCACAGTATATAAAAATCATGATGTATTTAGAAAAAGGTCTAGAAGGATCCACATCAAACTGTTTATCGTGGTTTTCCTTAGGAAGTTAGAGTTTGGGTGGACAGAGATGAGGCCTCTTACTTTTATTTTATACACATCTGCATTTTTCAATGTTTTATTTTATAGTGAATAGGTATTACTTTTATTATTTTAAATGTTTAATGTATTTAAACATCATTATCCATTTTTTAAAAGGAGAAATCTATCATCGATCAGGTGCATGGTATTAAATTCTATTTCTCTAGGACTGGTCCCTGTAGTACCCAATTCTGTTGGCTGTGACAGATAAATTGAAGTGAAACCAGATGTCCTCTGCAGCATCCTCTATGGCAGTATTCAAGCCTAGAATTATGGTGAAGTCTCCTGACATCACTACTAATTCATCAAAGCCTCCTGACAACTCCACCAGGTGCACACTGCAGCCAGACTGGCTCATATAAATCTTTGCCAGTTTATTTACAAAGTCCCATCAGATCCAGGTGTCTCAACCAGCTCATCTGTACAATGTAGTATGATTAATTAAAATAAACCCTTTCCCAGCTTCTTAGACAGTGTGATTTTTAGCTGCCCAGTTTCCATCTTAAAGCTGAAACCAACATGGCCAAAATCTTACGTGAACAAAGTCCCAGCAGCTCTTACTAACAAGA
Source organism: Cabassous unicinctus (assembly GCA_029593785.1). Lineage (NCBI taxonomy): Eukaryota > Metazoa > Chordata > Mammalia > Cingulata > Chlamyphoridae > Cabassous > Cabassous unicinctus. Next base: position 6,334 of record JAQZBX010046653.1, on the reverse strand, counting down.
AAGCTTGTCCCAACCCCAGCTCTGTGATGCAGAAGCCAAAAATCCTACGGTAGCCATGTGAGCCCTGTTCATACAAAAACCACCCCATATCTTTTCAAGTAATGCTAAAATTCTGAAAGCCATCATTATGTATATGTGTTGGCACTATGTAGATATGAACATGAGGTATTTTGGAACAAATAAATCATAGCTTTGAATTTACAATTCTTTGTGTGTGATTTTCATCTATATAGAAGTCAAAATCTCATTATTTTCTTTTTTTTAAAAAAGGAATAATTTTGAGTAGAACTAATTACATACAATTACATATGTTGAACTAGAAAAGTTTAAGAGCTATAAGAATCCTTAGAGATGATCTAAACTCTCTCTTTTGACAAATGAGAAAACCGATTCAGAGGAGCTAGTGGCTTGCCCAAGATCACACAAAAAGTTGACGTATGGTTGGGCCAGAATCTGGTCTTCTGACTCTTAGCCCCTCCACCATGTTGCCTGTCACCAACAAAGTAAATTACCATGGACAGGCCACGGAGAGATAGGCATGCAAGTTGACTATATGATGACAAAGGACTATCTACCACATGTAAATAAACTATTTACAAGTGTGGCCAGTCACCTTAAAAACTTTACAAAAGAGTCAATTCAGATTTCTGTTGATATTGGGAAGGAGAACAGCAGTGGGACAAACTAGGAAAGGTTCTTAAATGCAATCCTTGAGACATGGTATCTGTCAGTAGCTATGAGCAACAAGAAGCCAAAGCACTGCTAAATCAGTTTGATTCTCTGAAAGTTGCTGAATCCTTCTAATTAAAAAACAAATAAATGAGTGGCATCTCTGAGATCAGCTAAGGATGAAACAAAAAGTTTTCCTTGTTCTTAAAGATCAATGAATCAGCACAAAAATGTTTTTCTGATCTGTTGAGAAACTATGAGAATGAGAACCGAAACAGAATACCACCATATGGAAGGGATCTTCGAATATGACCTCTTCTGCAGTGCTACCTTTCAGTAGGCCCACACCTGAACCAAGGTAAAAAGTGACCTAGAAGACAATGCCACAAACTCTGCAGTGCCTGAGGATGACTATGCAGAGGATGTTTCCATGCAGATGCCTGCAAGTGGAATTTAAAATTAAAATTATTTCTACCAATATTTTTTCAAAAGTTAAAATTAATGAAATCATCTAGATAGATAGATATATACATATGTATATATATATCCTCTTTTCATGTAACCCAATTAATTACTACACTGGCCAGGTAGGCTGCTCAATAAATATGTGTTGTACACATCTGAATTAAAATTGGTACAGTAGAAATAAAATAATCTCCATGTGAAATATCTTTCTAGACTGTAGACTAGAAGTATAAGCTTGGGTTTTTAAAATTAAATAAAATATACTATCTAGTCTTGATTAAAAAATACCTATTTAACATGTTATATATTTTTATCTAGAATATCATACTTTATCACCACATAAGACTGCCAAACCATCTCTGTATGGATGATCTGTGAAAATCTGCAGTTCTTTTGCATTGATGCAGCATCCTGAGCAGATTAGGGATTGTCAAACTGTCATGTCAACACTGAGTTAAATTGTGTTTATGCTGCACCAGTTAATAATCTGTCATAACAATAGTGTCAAAAGAGTATTCAAGATTCTCCACAAAAACCTACCTTGATTGCCTCACTAAAAGAGAGTAATTTTGACAAAAAATAGTCTATGACTAGACATTATGTGTTTTTCCTAAAATGATGCTAAAATATCCTACTCTTTAAAGTGATATTTAATATATTAAGTTCTACTTTTAGCTATAAATACAAATAAAGCATATATTATCATTAAAAAGTATTTGTTACGTGGTTATTTAAATGAAATAAATACCTGGTAGTGCACAAATAGAATAAGGCATAGTTTCCACTTTTAGAAACTTCAATCTAAGAGAATTCTGAAGCCAATCAAAGGTCATCTATATTCAAAATTAAAGTAGAAATTAGAAAATCACCATTTGGCCACCATTATAGAGATAACTTATTCTCAAACTTGTGGGTGAAAGTTTGACGAGAAACAGATATTTACATAGTCTCAAAGTATCCTCCCACAAGAGTCTCATTAATTACAAAGGAAAAATAATAATTTTGCAATAGAGAAATCTTGTAGATGCCACCTTAACCAAGTGACCAAAGTTAAAACCACCAATAATATGACAAATCAACATCATGTGCCTCCTGATATTAGGTACTGAGAAGCATATATCACTTACATTCTTATCAAAAATTCATAACCCAAATCAAGAAGATACATCAGAAAAACCCATATTCTACAAAATAATATAGGTTCAAAAATATCAAGGTTATGAAAGACAAAAACTGAGAAAATGTTCTAGCTAAAAGGAGATTAAAGAGACTTGAAAAATAAATCCAATATGTGATCTGGGATTGTCTTCTGCTCTAATATACATTACTGGGACAGTTGCTCAATTACAAACCAGGTCCGTAGTTTAGATAATAGTACTGTTTTAATGTTCATCTACTGATTTTAAGAATTGCGTTGTGGTTAAACAACAGAATTCCAAACATTGAAGTATTTATGGGTAAAAAGCCATCGAGTCTGCAACTTACTTTCAAATGGTTCAAGAAAAAAAAATATCTAAATACATATTCATGTGTATATGTACATGTATATGTATGTATGTGCATAAAGAGAGAGAAAGAGACTGACAGAAGAAGGAAGGAAAGAAGGGAAGAAAGGAAGGAAGAGGAAAGAAGTGAGAAAGCGAGAGAAAATATTAAAGCAAACGTGGTAAAAAATTAACATTTGAGGACTCTATATGAAGAATACATGGGCATTCTTTCTACTAGTCCTGGAACTTTTATATAAGTCTGAAATTATTTCAGAATAAAACATAAAAGAAAAAGAAAGCAGAATTAGGTAGATAAGGAATCGTAAAAAATATTTACTAAAAATTAAAAAATAATAATTGACCATTTAGCAAGTACCTATCATGTGACAGAAATAGTGTTCAGTGATGTAGGGACAACAGTAAGTAGCACATTTGAGATTCTTTTTGCTCTTAAGCTTGTAGAGGGAAGAAGACTAATACAATAAAATAATAAGAGACCAAGCCCAAAGAGCAGATATATAATTAAATGCTAAAGATTATAGGTGTGCATAATTAATTCATTGTAACAATTTTGAGTCATTATTTAAGATTTTTAAAAAAGATAAATCATACCAAAAATATAAACTCTATCAGCATTTCTGTTCTTACAAATGCCCTTGTAAATAGTTTGTAAAGATCTGCTTATGTGTTCACATGCAAGAATTTAGAGGCTGATTATAATAAAATATTTATTGTTTCTAAAACTTCTACAATCACTTGGATTTGAAATGTAGGCAATTTTTCCCTCAATATAAGATATCCAGAAAATATGTTATTATAAAAATGTGGAAAATAGTGAAAAAGATTCTAATGAACGCAAGAGAGAGAGAGAGAGAAGAAACAAATACCAAAAGTAAAAACATTAGTTAACTATTCATATATGTGACTTGTCCCACTAATCAAATGTCAAAAATTCCAGGGGAAGAGAACCTACTGAAAGCTTTAGTGGAGGGGCCCCTGGATAAAATTCAGCATAAGCAATCTTGTCAACAGTAGAGGTTAAAGAGGAGAGTCTGGCATCCCCTACGCTCATCCACTGAATAGAATTAAGCTGAAGAAGTCAGCTTGGCCTTTTCCTGCCGCACTTCCCCGACCTGGTCAGGGTATTATTTAAATAGTCGCTGCAGTGGTAAGACAGATGATGTTCTTAAAAATCAAACTCACCTTTCAAACCAGTTGCATATTTACTGATGAGAGCAGAATTTAATTTTGTATCTCCCAGAGTTAAAGCCAGAGGATATTACTTTAGCCATTGAATAACTAAGCACTAACGTAAGTGATGCAAATAAGCCTGCATAAGCAACAAGAGGCAAACAAGTGCAACTTGAGGTTAATGCACCTTGGATTCCTTATAGACGTGGACTGCCCCAGGGTTTCACCAGTAATAGAGAAGAGGAATTTATTTTACTTTGGGCGATCAGATGTTGAGTTAATCATGAGTTGAATTTTTTTCCTTTTGGTCTAATCTCATTAATTCCATATTTATTTGTATTGGCTCTCATTTGAATTTTCTGATTTCATAATGTGTGACTAATAATACTTCCACCATGTCCACTTTATGCCAGTTTGTTTTATATTAGGAAATTATGTGAACTCGATCTTATTTTACATGCAGACACACACCCAGCATACATGGCTGCTCTCTACAATATTTCTAAAATGGCATAATAAACAGAATTAGACATCTTGGGGGTTGAATTATGACCTTGTCCAAGGTCACAGAACTTCTCTGCTGTTTTCGCCAATCTAAAGAAAATAAAACATTGACTAGAAAGCAAGAAAATAAGAGCAAATGAGAGAACACCAGAGACTAGTGGATGTCTGAGACTACCCCCATCTCTAAACTGCTGCCCTGACCCTGGGTAAAAACCCTAAGAGAGGGCACTGTGCCACCAAGAGAGGCTTGGGAGGCCTCCAGGGCTGGGGATTCTAAGCCTCACTCCTAGCTTCACCCTGACGGGGCAGGGAGCCTGAAGACAGTATCTAAACCAATGTCCCCTGGTGTCATGCAGAGAAAATACCATCACCTTCCTGAGCCCCTCGAGTCTGCTGAGACTTTTCCCCATGGAACTTAATAACATTCCCAATCTATACTCAACCACTTTGAACAACATTCACTCTTTTAGGTTCCTGGTATAGGGAGAAAAACTATTTCACTTCCAAACTGTGACAGTTTGAAGCTTTTTGTGGATCCCAGAAAAGATCATGTTCTTGAAGCTAATCCATTCCTGTGGGTGTGGGACCCTTTAATTGAATTGGATTCAGTTGGGATCTTTGATTGGATTACTTCAGGAGCATGACCCAGGGTGGGTCTTGGTCCTCTTGCTGGAGTCCTTTATAAACGGAGGACTGAAAGCAGCAGACACACAGAGAAAAAGCTGCAGAGACCGAGAGAAGGAACCCAGGAGCTCAGAGAGGAACCTGGGAGAGAGGAGCCACAAATGTTGCAGCCAGAAACTGAAGCAACAAGATCCAGAAGAGAAGCAGATGCCTCCATGTGCCTTACCATCTGAGAGAGGAGTCCAGGATCACCAGCAGCCAACCTTCAGTGAGACAGCATCTCTGATGATGCCTTGATCTGGACATTTTCACAGCCTCAGAACTGTAAGCTTTTAACCTAATAAATTCCCATTTCTGCTATATGGCTCCCAGCAGCTTTTAGCAAACTAAAACATATATTTTTTCAGTGACCCAGAAGACAGACACCGACATTCTCCAACCACCTACCCATCTAAAAAACAACCTTTGACACATCCAGTCATACATCATGTTTAATTTAAATTATGTTTAAAATATTACAGTCATAATTCTATGAATATTCTTTAAAGTCAGATTACCAACTTAAACATAAAATAAAAAGAGTTTGTAATACTTCCATGGGTATATCTTTTTTGAAATCTTGTTGTTTTCTACATATGCAAAAAATAAAAATAAATCAACAAGGATGGGGGGAACCCTAAAACTGAATGTAAATCAAAATAATGAACCTAGCTGTATTTAAAATGAATAATATATACACTGAAGAAAAAAAAATAATCCAAGTAATTTTTGAACATAGAACTTTGAGTATTTATCCTCAGTGTAAAGCAAAAGAAAAGGACTGCAAATAAATCTTGAACTCTTTTCAGTAAATTTGTTTTTCATAGTCATTGGGTATAGGAATCCTGAAATTATTTTGTGTACATTGTAAGATTCATCCAATGAGTAAATGTTTTGCTATTTCTGTGTGTACAGCTTTTTCTCACTGTGGAAGAAGAAGGAGATACAAATAAGGAAAGGAGGAAGGCAAAGAAGAAATCGGGTTGGGGAGCTATGTTAGAATTGGGGGGAGGGCATCAGTATAAACTCATGATTTTTAAATATGTCTCCATTTCTTTAGCTCTATTTATGAGTGTGTGTAAGTACATGTAATTCCAAGCTCTGCCTTCTGAAAAGGCAAGAAGCAATGACATTCTAGTATACAATGATCACAGATTTTGTCTCATATATTTTGGGGCACCCTGGTTAGGTGCATAGATATTTATGACTGTTATATCTTCCTGGAGGATCGTCCCTTTTATTAATATATAATGGCCTTCCGTATCTCTTATCACTTTTTTGCATTTAAAATCTGTTTTGTCCGATATTAGTATAGCTACCCCTGCTCTTTTCTGGTTACTATTCGCATGGAGTAT
>JAQZBX010046652.1:0-20706 GCA_029593785.1 Cabassous unicinctus | reverse complement strand
GGAAAGAAAGAAACAGGAGCACTGACCACTAAAGAACGCTATATCTACTGTCAAGTTCCTGCCCAGCCAGCTTTCTCTGGTCCTTAGGACCCCTCAGACTGATTCAAGGCCTTACACCATCTGTGATCAGCTTGATTCCTCTGCCTTCCTCCTACTGCTTGCAGTAAGGACAAGACTTATAAACCAAAGGTGATGGGGTTTGGGCTTTAGTTTTCAAAGAGTCTTTAATTTATGAAGATGATCTTTTGTTCACTAAGAAACAGAAGGAAACTAAAAGAACATAAAAAAAAAAAAAAGAATACAGTGTATTTACAGATATAGCCTGTAACCCTAGTTCAGTGCTAAAGTAGTCATTTAGCACTAAATATGATGATTTTGAATAAGAAAAAGATTCTTCTTTGATTCTGGGAGAAAAGAACATCTCATTTTGATAGATCCTAAAATAACTTTTAAAATCAAAGTGACAAGGTCATAGATGGCAAATAGTGACAGGTAACACATTTTATTTAGCTATTTCTAAAATGTATTGAAACATTTTATAAAACAAGATCTATAAAAATGTAAAAACAAACCACCTTCTTAGATGGAAAGGCCGTATAATAAAAAACATCAATTCTACAGAGTTAGTTATACATTTTTAAAAATCCAATTAGAATTTTCTCTTTTGGATAAAATAATCTTAAGGTTCACAAGGAAGAATAAGTGGCAGAAAATGCAAAACAAAGGTTTAATTTTAAAAGAGAGAGGAAGGACTTAGCTTATTAGATATTAGATGCTTTATCATGTACCAATATGTGAATATTTGTAATGCATTTATGTCCATGCATGATTATCTGAGAATTATAAAAGTATGAAAGAATATATGTTAAGTTGGTGACATGTGTCAAAGGAAAAACAGCACCAGACAGTGTGAAACAGACAAGGCTGACTTTATTTTTAGCTATGATGGTAAGGAACAGAGCTTAGAGCTCAGCTCCAGAGGAAGGCAGGGGGCTGGATGAGTTTTATAGACAAGAAAAGGGCAGTTAAAAAACTACCAATATGCCACCCATCAGGCGTGAGGTTGATAACTTAGAGTAACTGATATCTGAAGTTATCTTTCCCCACCCCCGCTTATTTCCCTGTAGTCATTGTTGTTATTTCAATGCAGTCCCACAGCTGCAAGATTAGTTTGAAGGTAGTCAGGGAGGTAGTAGGAGCTTGCAAGGAGAAAGGCTAGTAGCCTAGTCAAGAGAAAGAAAAACAGTCTTGGTCATATGATTATATGGCCAGAGTGGTACTGAGATAACAAAGGAGAGGGGAGCAGTGGGGAAAGAGGAGGCAAGCAAAATACTTTTTTAAAAGCCACATCAAGGAAAGCAGGCAGGATATGATTGTATTTGTTCACTCATGAAAAATCTTTTATCTGTGCATTTATACAAAGAAGTTAATTTTTAAATGCTAAAGAAGTAAAAGAAGAAAGACAAAGCTAGGGCAAGATGGAAAGATGAGGAATGGTTTGAGAAATGTCACGTAAAGCAGCTGAGGCAGGTGGCACAAGGAAGCTCTCAAGCCATCTTCCTTTACCACTTTCCCTCTGAGCTTCCTATCTTAGAATTCATTTTCTTCCCATTACCTCTAAATTTGATGGACAAAATTTAACTCTCTCCAACAGGCTCTACTTCTTTCTTTTTGTCCTTGCCTTCCCAAGATCCTGGATGTTCCCCTGCTGTTCTCCGCGCACTCAAAGCAACCTCTTCAATCCATGGCTTCAACTATCAAGTCTCTCCTAATGCCAAGTCAATCTTAATTCCCTTGCTTCACAATCCCGCCATCTACTTTCAATTGCTTATATATACCACAGTGTTCAAAAACAAAATGAAATAATGCTGCTGCCTCTCTTACTACCATTATTATGATTATTACTACCACGACCCTCACTGCCGCTACTGCTTTACTGTTACTAGACTACCATTATCTCTGTTTCTACTGGGTACCATAATTCAGTGCTCAATATGTGTCAGGCAATGGAGTCAGCTCTTACCATCAGCAGCTCATGTGTGTTAATTTTCACAACAACCCTACAGGTAGGTATTATTGCCCTTATTTTAAACTCAAGGCATTGAACAAGCCTTAGGACTATATCACCAATATTGAGATGTGCTACACACAGAGAAAATCAAGTCATGATTCTATTCTTGTCTTGCCGCAATCTTACTTTTATCAGTCTACAAATATTTGATGAAAGCCTAAGTACAAAAGTTTCAAAGTGAACATTTTACTGAAAGTTTATTATATATCTTTGGCACTGTCCTAAGTGTTTTACATTTATTGCTTTATTCATCCCCCATAATAACATGATGAGAGTTAATAAAGATATCATCATTATCTGTATTCTACAGATGAGTGAAGTGAGACCCATAAAGATAAGTAACTTGCCCCATCTCACAGAGCTAGTAAGTAGAGTCAGGATTTCCCACAATATATCTAGAGTTTATGTGCTTTATTTCTATTCTGGGCTAGGTGATATTATTCTGATAAATCTTGAAGAAAACAAAGTACATACCCTTGAAAAGTTTACGATTTGGCTGAGAAGATAAGACCTAGATGACAAAACCTCGGAAATCATATTTCTGGCACTTTAACCACCTGTTTCACAGTTACTAAGCCCTAGTGATGGAAACAAGAGGTCATCAGACTAACTTGGCCTCACTCAGAATTGTGGCTTTCCATTTAACAAGCTTGGTTAACAGGCTTCTCTACCACTATACATTAGAAATAGAAGGCTATCCACTGAGGTGGGAATAAAAATATATAGCAATATATGTCTGTTTGAACAAAATATAAATACAAATAAGCTAGAGAGAAGGAAACAGAATAGCAGTTATGTATGGCAGGGAAAGCATAGAGAGATTAAGAGGTGACGAGGTTTGTTTGGTTGGTTTTTGTTTATTATTATTATTACTGGAATAATTAAAATATTCTAAAAATGAAAAAAAAAGTATAGCAGTGAAGAAAGACACAGAAAACTAAAAAAAGGAAACAAAAACAGTTACAGAAAAAGTAACTTGGGAATATTTAGTTTAGGAGCAGAATGCTACAATCTTCAGTGGTCTCTCAAAGACATAACAGATTTAAAGCAAAATGTAACAGTAAGGACAAGGGGTTCAGAATCAGAAGACCTGGGATTGAATCCTGAAATTACTCCTTGGGCAAATCACTTAATCTCTTGTTTTCTTCATCTGTAAAACAGGAATAATAATCATGATAATGATAATAATAATAATAATAATATCAGCTCTTTATATTCCATAGGCCCCTTTAAAAACGAGATGAAATAATACATGTGAAAATGCTTAGAAAACTGTGATGTATGTGCTAGTCAAGGGTTATTTATTTTTCTTGTCTTTGATTATGTTCAGATTTCTCTCCTTAAAAAAGCAGAAAATGTAAGTGCTTTTAAAAAGAGTTCCATGAAAATGATTATATTAGCAGAAAAAAAGATGAAGATCATATCATTGGAAACTTCAGTAATGCATAAAATCTCATTTTCAAACTGTCCTAGATAAGGAAGATATTAGTCAATGAATGATGCTACAGATGGGTACTAAAGACTTTGTGTCTTGATACTGCAGCTTTATACTAAGTCTTGAAATTAGGTAGTGTGAGTCATCCAACTTGGTTCTTCCTTTTCAAACCTGTTTGGCTATTCTAGGTCCTTTTCATTCCCAAACTAATTTTAGAACTAACTTGTCAATTTGTATCCCCAAACTACCTGCTGATATTTTGTTTGGGATTGCACTAAATCTATAGATCAATTTGGGGAGATTTGACATTTTAACAATATTGATTCCTTGGACCCATGTACAAGGTTTGTCTCTTCTTGTTTACTTATTTAGGTCTTCTTTAATTTCTTTCAGAATTGTTTTAGTAAATTTTGGTGAACAGTGCTTGCATCTTTTTAACAGACTCATCACTAAATAGTTCATGTTGTTATAAATGGTGTTGCTTTACAATTTCAATTTACCAAAATAGAGTTGCTTTTTGACTATTGACCTTGTATCCTGAAACCTTGCTAAACTCCCTTATTATTTGTAGTACCATTTTAGTCTATTCCTCTGGATTTTCTATATAGACAGTCATGTTGTCAGAAAAGAAAGATGGTGTAGCTTCCGCAGAGAACAAGCTGCATGCTTTTTATTTCTTTGTCTTGCCTTATTACACTGACTAGAACCTCTAGTACAATATTGAATACAAATGGTTAGAGCATACCTCCTTCTCTTATTTCTGTTCTTAGGGGAATGCATGCAGTTTTTCACCATTAAATATGATGTTTAGCTACAGGTTTTTTGTTCCTTTCTATTTCTACTTTGCTACAAAATTTTTATCATGAATGGATGTTGGATTTTGTGAAATTTTTTTCTGTGTCCATTAAGATGATTCTATGGTTTTTCCTTTCTAATTTGTTAATATCTTGATTTTCATTAATTGATTTCAAATGTTTAATCAATATTGCATACCTGGGATAAAATCCACTTAGTCATCATGTATTATCTTCTTTATATATTGCTTGATTCTATTTGCTAAAAATTTTGTTTAAAATGTTTGCTTGTATGTACATGAGGCATACTGGTCTGTAGTTTTATTGGAGTTTTATGAAGTTTTATTATCAAAGTAATGATGGCATCATAGAGTGATTTGGAAAGTATACCCTTTTTGACATTTGGGAAGAGTTTGTGTAGAACTGGTAATATTTCTTCCTTAAATGTTTGGTAGAATTTACAGTGTAGCCATTCGGATCTGAGATTTCTAACAAATTTAATTTCTTTAATAGATACAGGGCTATTTAGGTTATTTCTTCTTGAGTGAGGTTCCCCCCCCCCCTTTTTTTTGTTAGGAGGTACTGGGGATTGAACCTAGGACTTTGTACATGTGAAAAAGGCACTCAACCACTGAGCTACATCCATTCCCCAAAGAGAGCTGGTTTTTTCATTTGTTTGTTTGTTTCATTAGTTTGTTTGTTTGTTTATTTAGGAGGTACCTGGGACCTCATACATGGGAAGCAGGTGCTCAACCACTTGAACTACATCTGCTCCCATTGAGTGAGTTTTGATCATTTCTGTCTTTTAAGGATTTGTCTGTTTCATCTAGTTTGTTAAATTTATTGGCATTATTTGGCATAATATTTATTATTCTTTTAACATCTGTGGAATGTCAGTTATGTTACCTCTCTCCTTCCTGATTTTGGAATTTGTACTTTCTTCCTTCTTTTCCTGATCAGTCTGGCTAGAGGTTTATCAATTTTATTAATCTTCTCATAGGAAAAAATGAATCTACCAGAAGCTATCCCTCGGGAAGCTCATACACTGAAACTTAATGTAAAAGACATTAAGACAACTGTCTTAAATATGTTCAATAAATTAAAGGAATGCATATACAAAGAACCAGAATAAATTAGGAAAGAATTGTCTGAACAAAATAAAGTGATACAAATTATAAAAAAGAACCAAACAGATATATTGAGCAACAAAATACAGTAATTGAAATTAAAAAAACACAACTTGTTAGATAGTTTCAACAAGAGATCTGAACAGGCAGAAGAAAGGATCAGTGACTTGAAGATAAGACAATTGAAATTATCCAGTGTGAGGACAAGAAAAGAATGAATAATGAAGAAAAATGCACAGAGCCAGAGGAACCTGTGAGATATCATCAAGTGTATCAACACGCACACATCATTGGAGTACCAAAAGGACAAGAAGGGTTGAGCAGAAAAAGTATTTGAATAAATAATGGCTGAAAACTTCTCAAATCTGATGAAAAACATGAATAGACACATCAAGGAAACCCAATGAACCCAAGCAGAATAGACTGTAACAGATCTATACCAAGATGCATTAGAGTGAAAGGAGCAAGACAGAAGCAGCCATCTAAAAGTGATCCTTAATAAGAATAATAGGAGCTTTCTCATCAGAAACCATGAAGGCCAGAAGACAATGGGGTGGCATATTTAAAGTACTTAAAGAAAACAACTGTCAACCAAGAATTCTATATCTGGAAAAAATTATCTTTCAAAAATGAAGGAGAAATTAAGACATTTGCAGATGAACAAAAGTTGAAAGGGTTCATTACCAGATCTGCTATACAAAATTGCTAAAAGGAGTCCTTCGTGCTGAAATGAAGGGAAACTATACAATCACTTAAAGCCATATGAAAAAATACATAACACTGGTAAAGATAACTACATAGTAAATATAAAATCTTTTTTATTTACTTTTGGTTTGGAACTGCTTTTTTCCCCTATTTGACAAATACAGAGTGTGATGGGTAGGCTAATGTGTCTGTGCATTGGGGAAAAGGAAATGATCAGACATTTCAGGGATTATTAGACACTGGCTCAGAAGTGACATTAATTCCAGGAGACCCAAAATGTCACTGTATTCCACCAGTCAGAGTAGGGCCTTATGGAGGTCAGGTGATTGATGGAGTTTTAGCTCAGGTCCCAGTGGGTCCCCGGACCCATTGTGTGGTTATTTCCCCAGTTCCAGACTGCATAATTGGAATAAACATACTCAGCAACTGGCAGAATCCCCACATTGGATCCCTGGCTTGTGGAGTAGGAAAGGCCAAGTGGAAGCCACTAGAACTGCCCTGACCTAGCAAAACAGAAAATCAGAAGCAATACTGGATTCCTTGGAGGGATTGCAGAGATTAGTGTCACCATAAAGGATATGAAGGATGCAGGGGTGGTGATTCCCAAAACATCCACCTTCAACTCTCCTATTTGGCCTGTGAAGAAAAAAGATGGAACTTGCAGGATGACAGTAGATTATAGTAACTTAACAGGTGGTGACTCCAATTGCAGCTGCTGTCCCAGATGTGGTATCATTGCTTGAGCAAATAAAAAATTCCCTGGTATGCAGCTGTTGATTTGGCAAATGCTTTTCGCTCAATTGCCATTAGAAAGGACCACCAGAAACAGTTTGCTTTCAGCTGGCAAGGCCAGCAGTATACCATCACTCTCCTGCCTCAGGGGTATATCAACTCTCCAGACCTATGGTCATAATATTGTCCACAGGTACATTGATTATTTCTCCCTCCCACATCACACTGGTCCATTATGTTGATATCATGTTGATAGGACCTAGTGAGCAAGAAATAGCAAAGACTCTCAACTTATTGGTAAACCATTTGCATGAGACAGGATGGGAGAAAATTCCTACAAAAATACAGGGGCCTTCTACCTCAGTGATATTTCTAGGTGTCTAGTGGTGTGGGGCATGTCAAGATATCACTTCTAAAGTGAAGAATAAGCTGTTGCATCTGGCCCCTCCTATGACTAAAAAAGAGGCACAATGCTTAGTTGGCCTCTTTGGATTTTGGAGAAAACACATTCCTCATTTGGGTGTGCTACTCCAGCCCATTTACCAAGTGACCAGAAAAGCTGCTAGTTTCGATTGGGGACTGGAACAAGAGGAGGCTCTGTGACAGGTCCAGGCTGCTGTGCAAGCTGCACTACCACTTGGACCATATGATCCAGCAGATCCAATGGTGCTGGAAGTTTCAGTGGAAAATAGAGATGCTGTCTGGAGCCTTTGGCAGGCCCCTATAGGAGAATCACAGCGCAGATTCTTAGGATTTTGGAGTAAAGCCCTGCCATCTTCTGCATATAACTACTCTCCTTTTGAGAAACAGCTTTAGGTCTGTTACTGGGCCTTAGTAAAGACTGAACGCTTAACCATGGGCCATCAAGTTACCATGAGACCTGAGTTGCCTATAATGAGCTGGGTATTGTCTGACCCATCAAACCATAAAGTTGGGCATGCATAGCAGCACTCCATAATAAAGTGGAAGTGGTACATACAAGATAGAGCTTAAGCAGGCCCTGAAGGCACAAGTAAGTTACACGAGGAAGTAGCCCAAATGCCCATGGTCACCACCCCTGCCATGTTACCATCTCTTTTCCAGCCCACAGCTTTGGCCTTTTAGGGAGTCCTTAAAATCAGCTGACTGAGGAAAAGAAAACTCAGTCCTGGTTTACAGATGGTTCTGCATGATATGCAGGTACCACCAGAAAGTGGACAGCTGCACCACTGCAGCCCTTTTCTGAGACATCCCTGAAGGACAATAGTGAGGGCAAATCCTCCCAGTGGGCAGAACTTTGAGCAGTGGTTTTTCATTTTGCTTGGAAAAAGAAATGGCCAGAGGTGCATTTGTACACTGATTCTGGGCTATTGCCAATGGTCTGGCTGGATGGTCAGGGACTTGAAAGGAACATGGTTGGAAAATTGGTGACAAAGAGGTATGGAGAAGAGTATGTGGATAGACCTTTCTGAGTGGGAAAAAAAAACATGAAAATATTTCTGTCCCATGTGAATGCTCACCAGAGGGTGACTTCAGCAGAGGGAGGTTTTAATAATCAAGTAGATAAGATGACCCACTCTGTGGCTAACACTCAGCCTCTTACCCCAAACACTCCTGTCATTGCCCAGTGGGTTCATGAACAAAGTGGCCATGGAGGTAGGGATGAAGGTTATGCACAGGCTCAGCAGCATGGACTTCCCCTCACCAAGGCTGACTTGGCTACAGCCACTGCTGAGTGCCCAATCTGCCAGCAGCAGAGACCCAAACTCAGCTCCCGATATGGAACCATTCGCAAAGGTTACCAGCCTGCTACCTGGTGGTGGGTTAACTACATTGGACCACTTCCACCATGGAAGGGTCAGCAATTTGTTTTCACTGGAACAGACACATACTCCGGATATGGGTTTGCATTTCCAGCACACAATGCTTCTTTCACACTACCATCCGTTGACTTACCGAAGATCTTATCTATCGCCATGGCATTCCACACAGCATTGTTTCTGATTGAGGAACCCATTTCACAGCAAATGATTTGTGGGAATGGGCACATGCCCATGGAATTCACTGGTCTTGCCATGTTCCCCATAACCCTGAAGCAGCTGGATTGACAGAATGGTGGAATGGCATTTTGAAGCCTCAATTATGGCACCAACTAGGTGGCAATTACTTGCAGGGCTGGAGCAATGTTTTCCAGGAGGCTGTGTGTGCTCTAAATCAGTGTCCACTCTATGGTGCTCTTTCTCCCATAACCAGGATTCATGGGTTCAGGAGTCAAGGGGTGGAAATGGGAGTGGCACCATTCACTATTACCTCTAGTAACCCACTTGGAAAATTTTTGCTTCCTATGCCTGCAAGTGTAAGCTCTGCTGGTCTACAGGTCTTAGTTCCAAAAGGAGGAGTGCTGCCACCAGGGAACACAACAATGATTCCATTGAACTGGAATCATGGCCACTTTGGCCACTTTGGTCTCCTCTTACCTCTGAATCAACAGGCAAAGAAGGGAATTACTCTACTGGCTGGGGTGATTGATCCTGACTCTCAAGGGGAAATAGGCCTGCATCTACATAATGGAGGTAAAGAAGAATTTGCCTGGAATACAGGAATCTAGGGCGTTTCCTAGTACTGCCATGCTTTGTGATTAAAGTTAATGGAAAATTGCAAGAACCCTATCCGAGTAGGACTAACAATGACCTAGAATCTTCAGGAATGAAAGTTTGGGTCACCTCATCAGGCAATGTATCACATCCAGGTAAAGTGCTTGCTGAATGTAATGAGAACATGGAATAGGTAGTGGAAGAAGGTAGTGATAAATATGAACTTCGACCATGTGACCAGTTACAGAAATGAGGACTATAATTGCCATGAATCTATCTTCCTTGTTTCATTATAGTATGGTTGTATATGTACACAAATTTCTTTGTTTTCTTCCCTAACCTTTTCCCTTATCATATGGCAAGTTTTATTAGTTTCATGTCATAATATTTAAGGATGTCAAGTTTAAAAGTGAATTTTACCCAAGGACTTGCAACCTATTCTGTAGGGAATTAATGCGTTTCCGGTTGTATGCAGGAGAGTTGAACATTGTTAGGTGGAAATATATATATATATATTTATATCTGTTATTGTTTTTACTTAGAGACTAAGTATGGTTTAAGGTAATGTGTATTGTTGCTGAGTTGACAAGGGGTGGATATGTCAACTCGGCCAGGTAATTATGTCCAGGTGTTTGGTCAAGCAAGCACTGGGCTAATTGTAATACAAGGACATTTATGGACTTTATTTTCCAGTGAGTTTACTGCATAGATGGCTGATTACATCTACAATCAACCAGGGAGATGCTGTCAGCAATGAGTGACACTTTATCCAATCAGTTGAATGACTTAAAAGGGGAAGTGATTTCAGCATTCAGAGAGAATTTCCCAGCTCATCTTTGGACAGCCAACATCTCCTGGAAACTCATCAAGGACCTTCATTGCAGTTTCATTGGAGCCCCTGGTTTGTGGCCTGTCTGTGGAACCTGAACTTGTGCATCCCAACAGTCACTTATACAATCTCATACTATTTACACATATCTCCTGTTGATTCTGTTTCCCTAGAGAACCCTGACTAATACACAGAGCAAATGTGTAAAATAGCATTTAACATCTATGTGGATGGATATGCAAGGTAAAGATGTAATCTGAGACACTAACAATATAAAGGTGGAAGAATGGAGAGATATATAGGAGTAGAGAGTTTGTAAACTTCTGAAATTAGGTTGGTACTGTCAAACTAGGTTGTTGTTTGTTTAAGATGGTAATTGTAATTACAAAGGTAATTCCACCACTCATGAAATAACTAAAAGATATATGGAAATGGAAAAAAGAAGGAAATCAAAATGCTACACTACAAAAAAGCAACTAAATTCAAAAAAGCAGTAATGGAACAATTGAGGAACAAAAAAATATAGAAAATGAATAAATGGCAAATGTAAATCCTTTCTTCTCAGTTATTCCCTTAAATATCAATGGGCTAAATACCTCTATTAAAACAGGGATTAGGAGATTAGATGAAAAGGTATGCTCCATCTATATGCTGTCTACAAAAGACTCATTTTAGGTACAAAGACACAAATAGATTGAAAGGAAAAGGGTGGAAAAAGATATCCTATGCAAAAGAGAGCTGGAGTGGCTATATTATTGTCAGACAAAATGTACTTTAAGGGAAGTGGATGTGGCTCAAGCGATTGGGCTCCCGCCTACCACATGGGAGGTCTGTGGTTTGGTTCCCAGTGCCTCCTAATGAAGACAGCAAGCTGACGTGACAGGCAGGCACAGTGAGCTGACACAACAAGATGATGCAACAAGAGACACAAGAAGAAAAGACATAATGAGAGACACAACAAAGCAGGAGCAGAGGTTCTTGGTGCCTCCTAAAGAGGATGAGCAGGGCGGCGAGCTGGCGCAACAGGCAGGCGTGGTGAGCTGACACAACAAGATGACACAACAAGAGACACAAGAGGAAAAACAATGACAGACACAGCAAAGCAGGGAATGGAGGTGGCTTAAATGATTAGGTGCCTCTCTCCCACATCAGAGGTCCTGGGTTTGGTTCCTGGTGCCTCCTAAAAGAAACAAGATGAACAGACACAGTAAGTGCAAACAGACACAGCAAGAGCAAACAATGAAGGGGTGGGGAGAGATAAATAAAAATAAATCTTTTTTAAAAAGTGCTAAAAATATGGTTTAATATTGTTGATCTCACTTATTTGAAAATTATTAGAAAAAGCAAATTCACAGAGTCAGAATCTAAAATATAAGTTACCAGGGAATGAAGTGGATAAGTAATGGGAAGTTAAGACTTAACATCTTCTGGGTTCCTGTTGGGAATGATGGAAATGTTTTGATAATGAATGGTGGTGATGGTAGCACAACATTGTGAATATAATTAACAGCACTGAAATATGTATTTCAATGTGATTAAAAGGGGGGAAATGTTAGATTATATGTATGGTAACAGAATATAATTTTTAAAAAAATCTATGGAACTACAATACCCAAACAGTGACTCCTAAGTTAAACCATGAACTATAGCTATAGTTGATTATAAAAATGTGCTATCATCAATTGTAACAAATATCCCACACCAATGCAAGCTGTTAATAATAGGGTGATATATGGGAATCCTGTATTCTATGCATGATAATTCTATAAACCCACAACCTCCCTATTAAACAATAACAATAATAAAGAAAATAAAAAATAAAAAATAGAGTTTTAGTCAAAAAATGATATGAGACAAAGAAAGACATAATATATTGAGAATGGTTCAATCCAGCAACTAGATATAATGATTATAAACATATATGCACCTCACAACAAAGCCCCAAAATATATGAAGCAAATGTTGATAGAATTGAAGGATAAATAGTTTTACAATAATACTTGGAGACTTCAGCACACCATTTTCAATGCTAGAACATCTGAACAGAAGATCAAAAGAGAGATCTTGAATAACATTACTAACCAAATAGACCTAAAGGACATATATAGAACTCTCCACCCAAAACAGCAGAATATACATTCTTCTCAAGTGCACATCAAACATTTTCTATCATACATCACATGTTCAGTCAGAAATCAAAGTGTAATAAATATAAAAATATTAAAATCATGCAAAATATCCTCTGGGACCATAATGGAATAAAGCTAGAAATCAATAACAGAAAGAAAAAGTGGAAAATTTACAAATATATGGAAATTAAAACAATGTACTGTTAAATAACCAAAGAGTCAAAGAAGAAATCACAAGAGAAATAAGGAAACATCTAGAGATGAATGAAAACAAAGGCACAGCATACCAAAACTTACAGATGCAGCTAAGGCAGTGCTCAGAGGCAAATTTATAGCTCTAAAAGCCTACATTTAAAAGGAAGATCACAATTTCATAACCTAACTTAATACCTAAGGAAACTATAACAAGAAGAGCAAACTAAGCCTAAAGTTAGTAGAAGGAAAAAATAGTGAAATGAGAGCAGAGATAAATGAAACAGAGAATAGTATAACAGAGAGAATCAGCAAAACCAAAAGTTTTTTTAAAAGATCAATAAAATTGACAAACCTTTAGCTAGACTGACAATGAAAAAAAGAGGACACAAATAACTAAAATCAAGAATGAAACTTGGGACATTATGATGGACCTAACAAAAATAAAAATATTATAAGGTACTATGAAAAATTATATGGCAATAAATTAGGAAAACTGGGTGAAATGGATAAATTCCTTGAAACAAAGAATTACTTATTCAGATGCAAGAACAAATAGAAAATCTCAACAGATCTATAGCAAGTAAAGAGACTGAATCGGTAATAAAAACCTACCAACAACAACAACAAAAAAGCCCAGGACCAGTGACACTGTTGAAGTCTATCAAACATTTTACACCAATCCTTCTCAAAGAGTGTGGCAGTTTGAGATTATTTTATGAATCCCCAAAAGGGAAATATGTTTATAAATTAATCTGTTCTTCTGGGTGTGATACCCTTTGAAGGCATTAAATTTAGCTGAGGGGCCTTTGATTAGATTACCTGTTAAGATTGCTGTAGGGCTTTTATTTAATTAATTTTTTTTTTTAAAGAAGTTTTAGATTACATACCTGTTACATAAAAAATATAGAGGATTCCCAAATTCCCCACCTCTGCCCACTCCCACATTTTCCCACATTAACAGCATCCTTCATTATTGTGGTACATTTGTTACAATTGATGAACATATTGAAGCATTGCTACTAACTGTGGACTATAGTTTACATTATAATTTACATTCTGTCCTGCACAATTTTGTAGATTATGACAAAATCTATAATGACTTGTATCCATCATTGCAATGTCATGCAGGACAATTCTAATGTCCCAAAAAAGCCCCCATATTACATCTATCTTCCCTCTCCCTCCTCTCAGAACCTCTGGTGGCCACTGCCTTTATATCAATGATAAAATTTCTTCCACTGCTAGAATAATAATGTCTATAATAGAATAATAATAAGTCTACTTTAGTCCATTGTTCTTTCCTCAATCTTGAGAATTTGGGGATGGTGATGTCCACTCTGTTTCTAATTGAGAGGAGGCTTACAGTCCATGGAGCAGATGGGTGAAACTATCTTGCTTGCAGTTGTAAACACTCTCTGTTCCTTGGCATGGTTGTTGTCCATCATCATCTCCTTGTTAGTTGTCCTGGGTGAGTTCAATGAACTGGAGAGTAGGTTTTGCAACTCTGCTGAGATTCAGGGCTCAAGAGGCACATGAATAGACCAAAGATTTAAGTCTCTGGGACATATATTTAAAAAGTATAGTGCTAATTATAGGTCCACTGTAGGGCTTTTTATTGGATTACGTCAGTGAGGCAGGACCCAGGTTAAGTCCCCACCCCCTTTCTGGGTCTTATATAAATGTATACTCACTGAAAAGAAAGAGCTCTGCCATTTTAGATCCTGCTATGTGATGAGGCTCAAATTGCTGAGGCCCTGGGAAGAGATGAGCCATTTGTCTTATAGCTTACAGCTAAGCTTGGGAAGAGAGCAAAACAGACTGATACAGGAGGCCTGGAAAGAGATAAACCCTATGCCAGCTTGCAGCTGAAATTGGGAAGAAAGTGGAGCAGCTGAACCTGAGAGAGGAAGCTCAGAGGGGAAAGCAGAGACCAGCAGAGATTGCCTGCCATCTTGCTTCAACACATGACAGCCAACTTTGGTGAGAAAGTACCTCTTATGGTGACTTGAGTTGGACTTTTCACAGCCTTGGAACAATAAGCGTTTACCCCAAATAAATCCCCATTATAAAAGCCAACAGATTTCTGGTATTTGCATCAGCAGCCCTGGGGCAAACTAAAATAGGATTACTTCCTAACTCATTCTATGAGGCCAACATTACCTTGACACCAAAGCCAGATAAAGACCGCACAAAGAAAGAAATTTATAGACCAATATCTCTAATGAATACAGATGCCAAAACTCTAATAAAATGCTGGCAAATGAATCTAACAGTACATTAAAAGGATTATAAATCATGACCAAGTAAGATTTATTCCATGAATACAAGGAT
The DNA here is from genome assembly GCA_029593785.1 of Cabassous unicinctus. Taxonomy (NCBI): domain Eukaryota; kingdom Metazoa; phylum Chordata; class Mammalia; order Cingulata; family Chlamyphoridae; genus Cabassous; species Cabassous unicinctus. Next base: position 5,785 of record JAQZBX010046652.1, on the reverse strand, counting down.
GGTTAACATAAGAAAATCAATTAATGTAATTCTTATGGTTTTATGCTTCAGGGACCCCAGAAAATTATGTTCTTAGAGTTAAGCCATTCTTGTGGGGTCTGTGTAAACCTATTGTAAGTTATATATATATAAACTTTATTTTGCAAGAAGTTGTAGGTTACAGAAAAGTACATTAAAAATGTAGGGGATTCCCATATACGATACTTAGTCCATTCTCAAATTTTCCTGTTAACATCTTTCATTAGTGTGGTACATTTGTTAAAATTGATGGACACATATTGAAGCATTGTTACTAACCATTGTCTATAGTCTACATTATGATCTACACTTTGCACTGCACAATTTTATAGGTTTTGACAAAATGTATAATGGCTTGTATCCATCATTGCGATATGCAGAACGATTCCAATGGCTCAAAAAGTGCCCCACGTTACACCCATTGTTCCCTCTGCCTCCCCTCAGAACCTCTGGTGACTACTGTCTTTATATCAATATTACAAGATCTTCTATAATTAGAATAATAAGTCTACTTTTGTTCATAGTTGCATTCGCCCCTTATGTTTCTTTGTTCCTCTATCTTGAGGATTTGGGGATGGTGATGCCCAATTCTGCTTTTGATTGATAGGGGTCTTAGATCCCATGGAGCAGATGGTTGGAACTGTCTTTCTTGCAATTGAAAATACTATCTATTTCTTGGGTTGGGCATTGTCCATCATCATCCTTTTGTTAGTTGTCCTGGGTGAGTATTGGCTGCAACTCTGTTGAGATTCTAGGCTCACCTGGCATATGAACAGCCAGAAGATTTAAGTCTTTGGGACATATATTTAATGGGTATAGTGCTAATTATAGGTTTAAATAAATGTGATAGAAGAACCATATGTAGAAAAATTATAAATGAGTCTAATTCTGATACATTGGGGGGGATGGGTTATCACACATTCCAAGGTAAGGCCCACTGATGGGTGCTGATTTTCTGGGGTTGTCTGATAGTGTCTAGATGTCTCTAGAGTCCTCAGGAGCACCTCTATTCAAGGCACTATTTACTGTGGCAGACAGTGAGATCCTCCTGAGATGTGCATAATGTAACCTCTGGAATGACCTCCAACTCACTTTGAAATTTCTTAGTCATAAAAACTCATTTGCATTTAATATTTCCCACTTTTAGTCTAGGTCTTTCTCCAAATGCATCATTGATTGGTGCTTGGTATTAATCCCTCGTTGCCAGGAAGGCTCATCCCTGGGAATGATGTTACATGACGGGTGAAAGGTAGCGCATTTATATGCTGAGTTTGGTTTAGAGAAAGGCATGCTGAGTTTGGTTTAGAGAAAGGCAACATTTGCGTAAGAAGGAAGTCCTCAGGAGGTAACTCTTAGGCAATATATATTACCAGGCCAAGTTTCGATTTCACAAGAACAAGGTTCATAAGTACAAGCAACAATATCAAGGGCCTGGCACATTGGTCTTCCTCCTTTACTAGGCACTGCCCATGTCCTCCAGAGATTCTCACCACTCTTTGAGAGAATGTAGCAGGACTCACCAGTATGGGAATTCAGTATTCCATGGATTATTCTGTGGGTCTCCACCCACTGAGACAGCACCCCATGACCACATGAACACACTCACACTCCATAGAGGCATGTTCCAGGTGCATCCCCCCAAAAACATCCCCCCACTACTAATACCCCAGACCAGTAACTCTGCCCAAAACAGCTGAATTTGCTTCAACCCAAAACCTCCACCAAAACAAAACCAACAAAAAATAACAATAATAAAATAAAAAATTAAACAACAAACCAAAAAATATAAATATTTTTTTTGCATTGTGCCTTTCATCTCCATAAGATTTCTTATTTCTCATGAATTTGACAATTTTTTCTGTATGTCCCCCCAATGTCTTATTTTTTTTTTTCACTTTACTTTCCAAGAAGCTTTAGGTTACAAAAAAGCCACATAGAAAATACAGGGGATTCCCATATACCCCTCTCCCTCCTATCCACATCCTCCCCTACCAATAACATCCTACATGAGTATGGTACATTTGTAACAACTGAAGAATATCAAAGCTTGCTATTAACCATGGTCAGTGGTTTATATTATGGCTTTGCACCATATACTTTTATAAGTTCTGACAAAATGTATAACGACCTGTATCTGTCACTGCAAGATCAGGCAGAACAACTCCAAGGCCCCAAAGATGCCCCATGTTCTACCCATTCCTCCCTCACCCTCACCGTGGAACCTATGGCAACCACTAAGTTTCAATTTTTAAACAATAAGGTTCACAGTTGCAAGCATTAATATTGAGGGCTTGACAAGCTGGTCTGTTTTTGTTTTTTTTTTAATTAGGTGATGCCTATGTACACTTGCCCTTCTGTTTAAGAACATAGCAGGACTGGCAGGATGGGAGTTTAATATTTTCTTGTTTATTGTGTGGGTCTCCACCAACTGAGATGCCTTATACCATGATGAACACATTAATTATTCTATAGAAGCAAGCTCCAGGTGCCCCTATAAGAGGGCCTTTTAATTAGGTTACCTCACTTAAGTCATGGCACAGGATGGTTCTTAATCCTGTTACTGAGTGCTTTATAAACAGGATGTATATGGAGAGAGAGATGGAGAGAAAGCCATAAAAGCTGAAAGAGAAGGTCACAGAAGCACAAAGCTGAAGCAACAAAACTCAGAATAGAAGAGAGAGACCAGCAGATGCTACCATGTGCCTTCTTTCCATGTGACAGAGGAGTCCAGGATCGCTGGCAGCCAGTCTTTGGGAAGATAGCATCTCCTGATGATGCATTGATTTGGACATTTGCCACAGCCCTGGAACCATAAGCTTGAAAGGCTAGGAGAAATCAAAATCAAAACATCATCAATGCTCTGATTTCGTCCCCGAAACTAGCAATCTAGGGATGGCTGCTGGTGATCCTTGGCCCATGACCCATAGCAATGCACATGGTGGCCTCCCCTGGCCTCCCCTCCCTTCCCTTCTGAGATCTATTGACTTTCAGCTTCTTGTTTCCTATAGCTTTCTCTCTATGTTTTTGAATTTCATTCTACTTATAAAGGACTCCAGTAACAGATTTAAGACCTATCTTTATTGAGTTGAGCCACCCTTAACAGAAGTAACCTCATCAAAAGGTCCTACTTACAATGTGTTCATACCCAGAGGAATGGATTAAGTTTAAGAACATGTTTTCCTGGGATACACAGCTCCAAATCATGACATCCCTGAATGGTAAAAACAACCTTGAAAAAGAACAAAGTCAGAGGAATCACACTTCCTGATTACCTGCAACAAAGCTATAGTAATTAAAACAGTTTGATACTGGCATAAGGATAGACATATAGACCAGAAGAATAGAATTGAGAGTCTAGAGACAAATCCACACATCTACGACCAGTTGATTTTTGACAAAGGTGCTAACTCCATTCAATGGGGAAACAATACCTTCAAGAAATGGTGTGGGGACAACTGCAAAAACACATGCAAAAGAATCCCTACTTTTCACCATATACAAAAATTAATTCAAAATGGATCAAGTCCTACATATAAGGGCTAGTATAAAACATATACCAGGAAACATAGGAAAATATCTTCAGGATTTGTATTAGGGACTGGATTTTTATATTTTACACCAAAAGCACAAGAAACCAAAGAAAAAAATAGATAAAACTAAACAACTTTTGGGGAGTGAGAGTAGCTCAGTGGTTGAGCACCTTCTTCCCATGTATGAGGCTCTGGGTTCAATACCCCAAACCTCCAATATATATATATATATAAATTTAAGCAACTTTTGTCAAGAAAGTAAAGACAACTTACAGAATGGGAGAAAATATTTGGAAACCATCTACCTGATAAGAGTTTAATATTCAGAATATATAAAAACTTCTGCAACTTAACAACAAAAAGACAAACAACCCAACTTAAAAACTGGCAAAGGACTTGAATAGACATTTCTCTAAAGAAGATATGCAAATGGCTAATAAGTACATGAAAAGATACTCAATGTCAATAGCCATTAGGAAAATGCAAATCAAAACCACAATGAAATTCCACTTTACACCCCCTAGAATGGCTATTATATAAACAAACAGAAAATAATAAATATTGGAGAAGATGTGGAGAAATAAGAACACTCATTCACTGTTGGTGGGAATGTAAAATGGTGCAGCCACTGTGGAGAACCATTTTGTGGTTCCTCAGAAAGTTAAACATAGAAATACTTTATGATCTGGCAATCCCAATTCTGGGTATATTCCCAAAATAATTGAAAGCAGGGACTCAAACAGATATTTGCACACTGGATTCATAGCAGCATTATTCACAATAGCCAAAAGGTGGAAGCAAACCAAGTTTCCATCAACTGATGAATGGATAAAAAAATGTTGCATATAAATACAAGGGATATTATTCAGCCCTAAAGAAGAATGATATTCTGAAACATGCTATACAACATGAATGAACCTTGAAGACATTATGTTGAGTAAAATAAGACAGACACAAAAGGACAAATATTGTATGATCTCACATGAATGAAATAATTAGAATATGCAAATTCATAAATTCAGAAATTGGAATACAGGTTACCAGGGGTTGGGCTAGTACTGGAGATGGAGAGTTAATGTGTAGTTTCTATTTAGAGGGATGAAAAAGTTTGTTCATGGATGGTATTGAGGGAAGCACAGCACTAAATTAATACCAGTGAAATGTATATTTGAAGGTGGTTAAAATGAGAAGTTTTATGTTGTATGTGGGAACTCTGTACTTTCTGCATGATTTTCTGTAAACCTAAGACTGCTGTTAAAATAAAAATTTAATTTTATAAAAAAAATTGCCCACTCTTAAGATTTTATTGGCGGGCAGATATGGACTGTTGGTGATCCCGAATTTAAGAAAATATATAGCTGAAATTTCAGTTAGACATGAGTCAAAAAATAAATCCTGCTCTGTAAATTGGTTATTTTACCCTTGTGTGTCCATAAGTTTGCACACATATACACACACTATATTCAGTAATGTGATGTTTCATTTTCAAAGAAGCAAATTACTTGCCAGGCTATGGGGTTATAAAAACAAATGTAATATTTGAGTTCTTAAATAAAAATCTTGTTTTTGGGGTTTCTTAAAATATAATCTAAATTTTAAAATGTCAGTATAAACCTAAATATTTTTTCCAGTTAAAACTCATCAAAATACTGATCATCGGAGAGAAATTGCTCATTAACATTTCACAAATAGAAATGTATTAGCGCCACCCTGTGGTAAGTCTCCCATCCTATAAACTTTTATATAAATGAAATCGTTACCTTTATTGGTTTTCAAGCTGTTTGCATTAAAAAAGAAAACTCATTCAAAGTATTTAACTTGCAAATATTCTCTAGATCCTTTACTATATTGAGACCACCCTGACTGCAAGTTTTATATCTTTTATTTTAGGATTTCCAATAATGGCACATAAATATTTACTCCAGTGAGCTGAATATACATGTGATTCATTAATACTTAAAACTAGTAGAACTTATCTTAAAGGAATGATCAAGAATTTATACAAAGGTTTAGCTATAAAGGATGTTCACTGCAGATTATTTAAAATATTTTAAAAATGGAATAAGCAATAAGAAGCTGCTTAGATCATATATACAGTATACAGATATAATACCCTGTCATTATCATCAAAAATGATGTTGTGGGGGAGGGGGTGTAGCCAAGTGGTTGAGCACCTGTCTCCCATGTTCATGGTTTCAGGTTCAATCCCTGCTACCTCTTTTTTTTTTTTTTTTTTT
>JAQZBX010046651.1:0-20709 GCA_029593785.1 Cabassous unicinctus | reverse complement strand
TGTACTCTTTAAAAATTTGTGACATGTAGGATTATAAAATGTCTGAAAATTATAACCATCAACTACACACTTCATACAAAATATTAGGTTAAAGGAAGAAAGTATAAAAATACCTACATATAATATTTATACTTATATATGACTCAAGAAAGAAAGTAAAAGTAAAGAATTGGTGTCCACATTTCTATTATTGGTCCTGAGGTTTATCAAGCAATTCTGTGGTCCTTTTGTCATCAACTCAGAGGTTTAGCATTATTTACCTGTTATTGTAAATCTATCTGTTATGGTAGAGGTTTTAGTGTCCCAGCTTCTCTTTTCTGTACATGATTAATGTTATCCTTAAGCATACAAACATAAATGCAAACATTGGGAATTTAGCCTGGTGATTTTCAATTCTGTTCATATAACACAGCTTGTGATAGCCCTAATCAATTACCTCAGCTGAAGCTAGGTGAAGTCTGCATATCTTCTGGATATATCAGGTGTCTTTATGTCCCCAGAGATGAAGGACTCAGAGGGAATATAATGATTGTAATCAACTCCCCTGGGTAAGCGCCATTCCTCCTGTAAAAGTACAACTCTTTAAGAAGTTGAATACCATTATCAGATCATTTCTAATTTACTTGCCAGATCATTTGCATATATACAAAAAAGAGAATAAGAGTAGCAGAAGGAATGAGATTCTTGCTGAAACACAGTTCATAAACATTTTGCTGAAACACTATTTTATACAGGATTACAAGGTTCAAGTACCAGTTAACATGGATTATGTGCATTCACATTTGTCTATCTATCTATCATACTCAGTTCAGCTGCATATCTTATGTGGAAGTTATATTTGGGGATGCTGAATTGTAAATATTCATAGGTAAATTGGGGAGGAATACCAGAATTTAAACCAGATTCTAACAGAGAGATTATAGTGACTGGGAGGCTCAATAAAGTGACCACACAAAGATGTTTATGAACTCCTAGGCAAACTCCCAGAAAAATATGTGTAGATTTTATCCTAAGCAGCACAATGGGGACTTTCAAAATGGAACTAACAGATCACCAAGTTGTATAATATTTGATAATGAGTTTTGTTCATGGAGGCATTTGGATACTTCCTCATGTAATTTACTTGTGAAGTCAGGACCCACTCAAGCCCTATCTCATGTATACCACTTCCACTTTTTTATGGAGAGCTGCTGTACACACCAAAATTTATTGTTTAGTGGGCCAGACAACACGCAACTCATAATAGGCAACCCAGGTTTCATGGTAAATTCGTAGCCCATGGTTAAGCATTCAATCTGTACTATGGCCCAGTACCAGACCATAATATTTTTCTCAAAAAGGGAGTAGTTATCTGCAGATAATGGAAGAGCTTTACTCCAAAGTCCTAAGGGTCTGCATTTGTGATTATTCTATAGGATCCTGCCAAAGGCAGCAGGCAGGATCTCTATTTGTTGCTGACACTTTCAGCACCATTAGATCTACTGGCTCATATAGGCCAAGTGGCAGTGCATCTTCTGCAGTCTGGACTTTTTGTAAAGCTTCCTTTTGTTCTAGTACCCACTCAAAACTAGCAGCTTTTCTGTTTACTTGGTAAATGGGCTGGGGTAGCACTCAAAAATAAATAATATGTTGTCTCCAATTCTGGAATCTCTACCTCAGGCAATGTCAGCCATCTTTTGGTCCATGTTTCAGCCAGTCACCTGAACAAACTTTTAAAGCTCCTTCTAACCCCTCATGCTACAACATTGAATCCAGTATTTGTTTAATGGACCTATATCAATAAATTCAGCCTGATTCAACTTTATATTCCTTCCACCTTTATCACACACCTTTTAAATCCATTTCCACACATGTTCCCCTGATTTCTGTCTATATAAATTGGAAAACTCATATAGTTTTTTTGGAATATAGCATACTTTCTCATGCGTCATATTTTGTACTTTACCTTTGGTGCTTGTGGTGACTTTAGTCTAGTTAAAGGTCTGGAAAAAAACAGAGGTGGTGGGAGTGAGTAATGAGAAGCATTAAAAGTGTCTTACAAGCACATTATCTCAGGGAATTCCATTACAGTTTCATCTGCTGAAACAGGATTAATCTCTTTAGGAAATGTTTGAATGCCAGATTCTTTGGGGCAGGCTGGAGGTCAGGTGAACATTTCCTCAGGGCTTGTTGGAGATTGGGTGGCTTTTTCCTCAAGGTGGGTAAGAGGTTTGGTGGCTGTCTTTTCAGGGAAGATTATTAAAGGTTTATCTGTCAATGTCTCAGCAGAATTTAGGGTTTCAGTGTACCCAGTGTCATAATCATCAACCAATATTTCTCCCACCCATGTTTCAGGTTTTCACTCCTTTCCAATCAGTGCCCCCATTTTAACAGCAGACCCTCGGGAAGGTTGAGATTTTAGTTTCTGTTGTAACTCTGCTACTTGCAAAACGAGATTCTGGGTCTGGTTTTCTGAGACTTTTATTCTGCAGTTGCATGAAACAAGATTTTCTTTCAGGACACACAGAAATTATCACATCTTTCATGCAGTACTTAAGTTGCAAATTTGTAGCGTTGAGCTTATCCCTTTCATTTATAACTGTACCCAGCATATTTAGGAATAAAAAGCCCACATCATTGTACCTTTTGACTCCACATAACTCTGTTAATGTGTTTAAAACACCCTCACCCAGATCCTTGCCTCTTATAAACATGGAAGTAGTAATATCCAGTGGTGATAATTTTGTGTATCTCTATTGTCAACCCATGCCATGAACTGTTTGTGTCCTCTTGATTTTTGGGAACAGAGTCATTACTGCCTTTGAATCTAACCAGAGTAAAGAGCCAATAACAAAAATCTCAGAAGAAATTCAGAAATATTTTTTTTTAAGATTTTGTTTCTCATGAATGATTTTTGATAACACGCTGTGTTACTCAGGGTTCTCTAGGGAAAGAAAACTGACAGGAGATATCTATAAATACTATGAGATTTTATAAAATTGTGTAATACAACTGTGGGGCTACATGAGTCCAAATCTGTAGGACAAGATGCAAGCCAGGAGATCCAATGAAGTCTCTTGAAGAGTTCCACAAGAGATGCTGGTTTTCTTCAACAGAGATGGGAATTCTCTATTTAAGTGCTTGCTTGGCCAAACAATTGGGCACCATTACCTGGCCAAGTTGACACATTAACCTAACAATTACACTGGAAAATATTTTAAAAATTAAAAGAAAACATTGAAGAAAATCTGCATGAATAAAGTTAGGCAAAATTTCCTTAGCTATAACACTAAAAGCACAATCCATGAAGGGAAAAAAATGATATTACATTGGACTTAATTTTTAAAAGTTCAGTGAGAACCTCATTTTCTATTATCTTAACCCACCTAACCCAAGCTTTTAATGTAAATTTGTATAGGACATAACTCCCAGGAAAGTTTCCAGATGTATGGAAAAAAAAAACATTTGCTAATAAAACATTTATTTCTTCCCAAGGGAAAAACAAATCAGTGAGAGACAGTGAAAAGAGCTATAGATTGGTAGAAAATATTTGTAAGTCACATACTTGATGGAGGACTGTCATCCAGGCCATATAAAAAAACATAAAACCCAACAGCAAGAAAATAAACAGCACAATTTTAAAAAATTGACAGACACTTCACTAAGAAGATCAAACTTGGCAAAAAAAAAGCCCCTGAAAAGATATTCAGCATTAGAAGCCATTATGGAATTGCAAATTTAAACTCTTTTGTAATACCATTGGTAAAATAAAATATGAAAACATTACTGAGGAGTATCAGACTTCAGGTTTGCAAAACAAGATAAGGAGATACAAGTGGGGCCAAATAAAAGTTGTTTGGTTACTGTTCAGTTATAAGGTAAAGATTATGCAGGTTAGATGCATCAGCATCAAAGAAACAAAACATTTAGGTTACAGTTCAGTGAGTCACAGATATTGGTTTCTGGCTGGTTTAAAAGTTTAACATACAACAAGGCTATGCTGCAATATATCTGAGGATTAGAAAGTGCTTAAAATATAATTTAGTGGGCTAATACATATTTGTTATTTTATGTTTTGTTATAGTTTCAAATTCATATAGATATAGATTATTTCATATGTTTCATAAAATTACAATTTTTTTCAAATATAATACATATTCAATTCATACATATATTATTTCCTATGTTGTTAAAATTAAACATTTTTCCCTCAATGCACAATTTATACATTTGAAAGTAGGTTGCAGAAGTCCTGACAGTTGATTCTTAACCACTTGAGAACTTATCTGCTTATCTGATGAGATTAGGACATTCTCCAAAAAAGTCAAAACTTCATTTTCATAGCCAAGAAAGAAAGTAAATCATGATCTAACTTTATTACAAAAGTTATATGAACACATATGTATAATTATTACATATTATAAAATATTGCATAGGAATCTGTATGTTATAAAATATGATAATTAATAAAATTATAATATTATACTTTTTAGTTATATAAATTATAATTCTTCTGTACAAAGCAGTATTAAGTCATAATGAAGTTGTAGAATATGTTTCTCTGTAAACTAATAATCTGTGTTTTACATAGTATATATTTAAATAAAAATAAAAAGCAAGTTGCAAAATATGTACATAGCAGTCTTTTCATATAAGAAGGAAAAATAAGAAAAAAAAATATCCATATGCACACACCTGCACATGCACAGACACATATTCACATATAAACACTTAATAATGTTGTAATAAGATCCGCAGACACAATAAACAAAACCCAAGGATATAATCTTGGGTAGGAACAGTGTGGGAGGGATGAGGATGCCAATTAAAAATCTGGGCAAAGGTTTTTTTATTTATGACAGTGTATACATTCTCCATTTTAAAAAATAAAATTATACTTAGATGGATGAAGTAAACAGGTTCTAAAATTGAAAGCAGGGAGTGGACATGGCTCAAGTGGTTGAGTGTCTGCTTCCCAAATGAGAGGTTCAAGGTTCGGCCCAAGTTCCTCCTAAAAACAGCAGAGAGAAAAAAACAACAACAACAAGCAAACAAATGAAAAACAACTCAAGGGAGCTGATGTGGCTTAGTGATTGAGTGCCAGCTTCCCACATACTATGTTAGGGGTTCAATCCCCAGCCCTGGTACCTAAAAAACAAACAAACAATAATGCAAACAGGAAAAGAACAGGAAAAGGAAATTGGCTGTATATTTTAATTGCTAAGGAAGTCATACAAACAATATAACAGAATTAACTTCAGTGTGTTATAAGCATTGTATGCTAAGGATATTAATTTGGTCACATATATTCACAATTTTAAAAAGGTCTGAAAAATAATTAAGAATTTATATGGTTAGAGATACTGGCACTAAAGTAGTAACTATAAAATTAATGAGTATTTATCATAGTTTGTAGAAAATGCATAAAAATAATGATATTTTGGGAACCAGGGTTTTCAATATGGGATATAGGAATGATAAAAATAAAAGGGGATATAAGCAAGTCTACTTTGAGGTATTTTATTTATGTTTAGTTGGAATTAGAGGAATTGGTGTGAAATCCTGTGTTCTGATATATATTTAAGCATAGCAGATTTTAATTAAAAATAATTAATTTGTGATAATATACAAGGTCCTAGATAATTGATACACTACTGGAAAATTGTGTTAGAAGATGAATTTTAAAAGAAGATTCAAATCACACATTTTGTTCTAAATGGTTGTAACAACACTGTTTTTCATGGTGCTTTGTGAATAGTATTAACAATATAAAAATATGTAATAATACAATGACAATAGTGTTAAAGTGTACCTGTCTCTCATAATAAATGAAAATTATAGCAATTGATTGTATAATCATATTTTATAGGGAAAATATTTCATGTTACAGTAAAAATATCCTGACATCAATTTATAATTTACTTTTTTCTGGCAAAACAATTCCTAGAAAAAAATTTGCTGTATCTTACTCAAGAAATTAAAAGAAAAAAAATGGTCACACTTCTACAATTTAGGTTTTTTTTCAACATATTAAATTGATTATTTTAAAAATGAGTACCCATTATTAGGTTGGCAATACTCAGTTTTATCAAGAACAGAATCATATTCCTTCTAGAGTCTTAATAGTTGCTTTTCCTAAGGGGAAAAGAGGCATAAAACAAATTATAGAATAATTTCTCATATGAACACTCTATTTAAGTGAGATGTCTATTTTTCTTTACTAATGCATTTTTGTTGGCTGGATCATCTTACTTTCATCTTGTTGAAACCTTGTATTGGTAATGAAACTTATAAAACTGAGAAGAAAGAAAATTCTGTGCTTAATTCTAGACTGTCTAAGCTAAAAAATATTAAATGTTTGTAAATATGTTAATATTGTGTGGTGTAAAAATTTATACATATAAATGCATATAAGGTATTTGTTGAAATTAAATATCAATTAGGTAAGATAAAGTGCATAATTTTTATATTAGAGTGGGTGGCTAAAAAAATGTATAAAATGGTTTAAGTTCTAAAAAAATGTGCATCTCTACACATTCCAATATTTCTTATGTTAATTTTTATTGTATCTAAAGCGTGTTTATGACCTGTGAACCTTGATTTATATTGCCTAGATAGTAGTAGTCAACAAGGACATCGCAAAGGATGGGAAGAGAGACTACATTCTAGAACAGCACTTTCCATTCATCTAGTTTACCAGTTCTTTTCTATTGGGTTAAACAGAAAGGTGTTAACTATTAAGCAATGCATTTTAGAGACAGCCGATTTTTCAAAGAAATTTTAAATGTACAATTTTCTTGTTATTGAAGTATTAAATTATAAATTTTGAATTATCATAAGACCTTAGATCTACTTGTGATAAATTTTGCTTGATGAAATCATTTTCTTTCTCTACATAGTAGAAACTTGAAGTAACTATTTGTTAGAGGAAGAAGCTTCATATATGCTATGTTTGCCCTTTACCACATGTAAAAGTGTAAGTCATAAAATAATATAAGAAAGTTTAATTTTTCATTAATTTCCAAAGTAAGGCTAATCCTAGCCACCTGCCACTTGCTTTGGATACTCCTTAGATAGTTGGCTGTTCATTACTATTAAAAAAGATGACTTCAACATGTATAATTCTTGTATTTGTATCCTTAGCTACACCTAGTAATCTCATACAGCAGGTTGGGAGATTGAACTTTACAAGGAAGTTTTGCTTCTATGGCAAATAACTATCGACCCATTGGATTAATAAGGAAGATTATAGAACCTTTTCCTGAGCTATATATACTTTTTAAAAATCACCACAATTTTTTTAATTACCTGGTATAAATTATGTTCACTTAAAAAGAAGGTGTTTGTTAAATAAGCTCCCTCACCACAAGAACAAATTCTGTCATTTATTGTGATAAAAAGTTTGAATTAAGAAATTTATACATTCAAGGGGAAATTTAGGGAAAATGTAATTTCTTGAGGCTATACATTGATCATGTAGCTTTATGAGGAAACCACCTGCTGTTTTTCTCAAGAGGTTATTGACATATTTCTCATGACCCATGTTTAGAAAAATTAAATCAAATTAGTAAGTGTGGCTATAAATGAAAAGAAGTACATAATATACGTAAATATTTACTGTCCCAAAATATTAATGTTTCTTGTTTAAAAAGTGCCCTTAATTTATTATATTCACTATTAACTTCTAAAACTATTAAAATGTAATATATAATACTTCGTAGAATCTTAAACATTTGAGAAGTTTAGAATTAATGCTGCAGATGTTCTTTTGCTTCAATCTTTATTCACTCATTTAGCAAACATTTGTTTATTGAATAATGCTATCTAAGCATTTTGTGCTTAATATAATAATTTTCTCTGAAAATTTTCACTAATTTGACATCATCAATGAAATGAGTCCTTCTTTAAAGTAGGATACAGAGCAGGTATTGTTTAAGGAAAGGAAAGGAAAATAATAGTAACAGTAGCTATTAAGGAAAGAATAATAACACCTTCCAATGAATCTCAGCTATTTTTATTTAAATCTTTCTAGTGGGAAAAATTGGCAGAATATAATGATACCGGGTGTCTGGGATGGGGGTTTCATGGGAGGAAGTTCACCTGAATATACATGAAAGATATATAAAATTCTTCAAATGATCAAGGGATGGGTCATGGTCACAGTGGGTAGAAAATCACTCAATAAATGAGGGAATACTGAATTCCCAGCCTGGACAGCTCTGCCACATTCTCCAAGGGAGCAGCAACAGTCCCTGGAGTGCAGGGGCAGTGTCTGGCAAAGTAGGATGGTCCACTGATGGGTTCTTGTTATTGATGACTAGCCTTACAAGTCTTTGCTCTTTTAATTGAAACTTAGCCTGCTGTTATGGGGTGCCTAAGGGTTGCCACCTGAGAGCCTCCCTGTTGCTCAAAGGTGGACTCTCTCTAAGCCAAACTCAGCATATTACCTTCCCCCCAGTGTGGGACATGACTCCCAGGTATGAGCCTCCCTGACAACGAGGGATTAATACCAAGTGCCAACTGACAATACAACTGGAAAAAGACCTTGAATAAAAGGGGGAAAAGGTAAAGGCAAAGGAGTTCATGTGGCTAAGAGACTTCAAAGAGAGTCGGGAGGTCATTCCACAGGCAACGCTTACGCACACCGCAGTAGGATCTCATAGAACACCAAAGTGGATATCACCCCACACAGAGGGACTCCTGAGGGCTCTGGAGACACCCAGGTCCTATATAAGGGGGTATAGCTCCAGAGATTGATGTCTTATCAGTTGGTTCTACTTTGGAATCTGTGTTCCTGAGAGTGACAGAGTTGGACACAAATAAATCCTCCCTGCACATGGTCCATCAGTCCCTTCTATTCAAACCTATATGTGATGCTGGAGTTTTTAGTTGTACTTCCAGAGACTGGAGCCTCTGGCCTGCCCATGTGCCAGCTGTGCCTGGAATCTCGGTGGAGCTGCAACTCCTACTGTATAGCTCAATGGACTCACTCAAATCACCCGGTGAGGAGACGATGATGGACAACGGCCATCCCAGGGAATGGAGAGAGCCGGCACCTGCAGGCAGGATAATCCCATCCACCGTATCCATGGGATATAAGCCCCCTCTCACTTGGAGGTGGAGTGGGCATCAGCGTCCCAGACTCCTCAGGATTGGGGGAAGAGCTATGGACCAGAGTGGACTTAATGGTAGTCTGTTGTAGACATATTGTGATTCAAGAAATAGAAGAAATTACAACAGTGAAGTGGAGCCAGTGGCCACTGGATGCTTTTGGGGCAGGGAAGGGAAAAGCAGTTGTAATACAGGTGCTTTTTCAGGACTTGGGAATTATCCTGAGTGACATTACAATGACAGATATAGGCCATTTTACATCAGCATATAACATGCAGAACTGTGTGGGGGAGAGTGTGGTCTACAATGTGAACTATGGTCCATGCTTAGTGACAAAACCCCAGGATGTGTATATCCATTGCAGGTGATGTGCCACACTAATGAAAGATGTTTATGTGGGATGTTATGGGAGGTGTGGGAGGTGGGGCACATGGGAATCCCTGTAATTTTTGTGTAATACTTATGTAATCTAAGCATCTTTAAAAAAAAAAAATATATATATATATATATTTGATAGGTGAGGAATTTGCATGTTTGTTTTATTATTATTATTGAAACAATGAAAGTTTTAATAATGATTGAAGTGATGAACACACATCTATGTGATTATTCCAATAATGACTGTTTGTACACTTTGTATAAATTGTATGCTTTATTAATATGTATCAATAAAATTGATTTGTTTAAAAAAACTGTTATATATACTTTGCATTATTAATGCTATATATTTTATTTGAATTAAAAATAATGAAGATTTTCTATCACATAAAAGAAATGAAGGGTGGTAGTGTAGAAGAACCATAGAAAATGACTTTGTTTTCTTTCTTGTTTTTTAATAATTTTTTTTTAATTTTACATAAGCTTTAGACTACATAAATTTTACATAAAAAATATTTATGTAACATATGGATTCCCACATCCCCCATTCCCTCCCCATCCCACACTTCCCCACATTTCCAACATCCTTCATTATTGTGGTACATTTGTTACAATTGATTAACCCATATTGAAGCATTGCTACTAACCATGGACTACAGTTTACACTTTGTCCTACACAATGTTGTAAGTTAAGACAAAATATACAATGGCCTGTATCTGTCACTGCAATGTCATGCAGGACAAACCCAATGTCCCAAAAATGCCCCCACATCACACCTATTCTTCCCTCTCCCATCACTGAGGACCTCTGGTGGCCAACTGCCTTTGCATCAAATAGAAACTGACTTGCATTTTATTTTATAAGCCACTTTTTAGTTTAAATTTTGTATCATGCACAGTTGATTTTTTTAAAATGACAACAAACTATTTTTTCCCAAGTTTTTAGCACACCATCTGTGTTTGTGTGTGTGTATATGAGTGTATCATGTACACCTCACTTAACTGCAATTAAATAACCATTCTACACATTATATCATATTTCTCAATTTATTTGTATTCACCTTTTATGAAAAACTACCTCTAAAGCTCTCTTCCTGTTTGATTTATATTTTTTTGTCCACACCAATTAGTTATTGTTGTGTGAAAACACAGCAATATAAGAAGAAAATAATCATTTAGGGAACCATGTTGTGAATCTTTTTGTACCATTATGATTTGAGCTCTAAATTACATGCCTATGGAGTTTAAATTGCTTTTATGTCTTCCTTTCTTTCTTTCTAATTACCCCCTTTCTTCTATGTACCATTCCTTTATGACACACATATATAGACATGATATTTTCTATCTGAAAAAAATGAGCATCAAAGCAATCTAAACAAAAAATGAAATTAGGTTTTAAAGTCACAGAAAAATATCTATATAAGTATCAATTTGCAGACATTCAATTAAATTAAGGTATTTTATAAACATTCTGATGATGTGGGCTATTATGGTATACTGAAATATATTTAGAAAATAAAACAAGGGTAAAAAAGATCAATTTTTGCTATTATATGTGAGTTACAAGCCCCATATTGTCAATTATGTATGTTTTAAGGGGAAAGGAAATTTAATATATATGGAAATATATCTTTATTTTTTGGGGGGTCACATGTAGACATTAAAACCAGGTTTTATTTACATTATATAGGCTAAATTTAATTTACTGTAAAAACATATTTAATTTGTATTAATGTATGCTCTTTGAGAATGCAACATGCTAATGGTCATATATAAATGAAGGATCAAAAATAGTTTCTTGTTATAGAACTGAGCCTGAATATTCCAAGAAATATAAATGCATTGGATGTTTTATCAATAATTCTAATTATTAAAATATGTAATTAAGATAGGGTTAACACAATTAATCAACCACATCCAAACTAAATTCCAAGTGTTTCTCATCACTAGGCTCTTAAGTTTTTTTTAGCTTAAACACAGTTTTTTTCATTTTTTCCAGAATGAGTCTCCTGGAAAGAAGAGATGGACATCGACAATATTATCACCATTAATGAGTTTATTCTCATAGGACTCTCTGATCTCCCTGAGGTGCACTATGCTGTGTTTGTGGTTTTTGCTCTCATCTATCACTTCACCTTGATGGGAAACGGTGCCATTCTCCTTGCCATCTCGTCTGAGAAAAAGCTGCACACACCCATGTATTGCTTCTTGGGAAATTTGTCCTTCTTAGACATCTTCTGCCCATCAGTTTCTGTTCCCAAGATGCTTGAGAACCTCCTGACTGAGAAGCAAAGCATTTCTTTTCTTGGGTGTGCTTTGCAGCTTTAATTTTTGGTGGCCTTTTCAGGGAACGAGTGCTTCCTTCTTGCCATCGTGGCTTATGACCGGTATGTCGCCATGTTTCCCCCTTCGTTACACCCTCATCATGACCAACGTACGCTGTGCCCAGCTGACGACTGGAACCTGGGCAGCCAGATTTCTTAATTCCCTTCTGCATACCATATTCACATTCCGCCTGTCTTTCTGTAAATCCAATCGGATTAATCAGTATTACTGTGACATTCCGCCAGTGGTGGTGCTCTCCAGTT
The DNA here is from genome assembly GCA_029593785.1 of Cabassous unicinctus. Taxonomy (NCBI): domain Eukaryota; kingdom Metazoa; phylum Chordata; class Mammalia; order Cingulata; family Chlamyphoridae; genus Cabassous; species Cabassous unicinctus. Next base: position 8,653 of record JAQZBX010046651.1, on the reverse strand, counting down.
CTTCCACGTATGTGGCAGAAAAGCTTGTTTTAGTGGAAGGAGGTATCTTAGGCATCAGTACTTTTTTGATCACCTTAATTTCTGATATCTATATCATTTCTGCCATCCTAAAGATCCAGTCAGCAGAAGGGAAGTGCAAAGCCTTCTCCACATGCGCTTCGCACCTCTTTGTGGTCTGCCTGTTTTATGGCACAGCAACATTTACCTGTGTCCGCACTTCCTCCAGTCAATACATCCAGCAAGAGACAGGCTCATCTCAATGCTATATGGGGTTATCACCTCAATGTTGAACCCCATCATTTACAGCTTGAGAAACAGAGGTTAAAGGAGCCCTCAGAAAGATTTTATGTCACAAAACATGCTTACATCTCACATAAAATTTACAAAATTTCTTAATTAACACTCTAAGATTGACGTAATTGGAATAATTGTAAAAATTCATAGAAGAATAACTATATATAGATCCCTATCTATGCAAGATATACCTGCTTATGCATTTATACAAATTTATAGCCTTTCCCCTACACATGTACATAGTACTATAGTTATGACTCTGCATATATCTGGATTTACCTTTATCTTTCGGTAAAACAAAAATTATCATCCAAAAATAGACATCTTTGAATATAAAACAGAGGACTATTAATAATTTCACTACTATAATTGGTATATAAATGAGCCTTCCTTAAGTAAGTTTGGATCTGTGCCACTGTATCTATGTACATATCTATAACCATATCTACCTCAATATTCATATACATAATAATATCTATATATGCCTATATCCATCTATATAGTTCATATATATGTATATCTATATTATCCATATTTATATCTGCTTTTTTTTTTAAATTTCTCTATCTGTACCCAATTATCTAGATATTCCTCTTATTTTCTTTACCTTAATTGCCTACTTGCTTATCCTCACATGCCTCATTTATGCCTTCTAAATTTTGTCATTGTACTGTTCTTGAAATTTCATTTCCATTATTCTATATCCCCACTTTTTTTTTTTTTGCTTTTTTATTACCATATTCTCTCTTCTTTCCACCTGTCCTTCCAAGTAGAGGACTGTATTTCTGATCTTAGATATCTAATTGATTTCAGTATATTACTATCATTTTAATCTCATATATTCAAAAGTAAATGTATCATGTTACACACACAAAATTTCTTATCAGTTACCTTGTGTTTTTGGTATTTGTATCAGTTTTTCCTAACTATTCAGATACAAATTGTTGAAATTTGGCTTTACTTTTTCTTGAAACTCAGCACTTGAAATCAGTGTGGGCAAAGAGTCATTATTTCTGACTTGATTTCTAGCCATTCTCATTTCATTTTCCCATACTGTCACCTCTAGAAATGCACATTGTTTCCCTCTGGACCATTGTTTATGTAATACAGTATTTTAAGTCAGCAATGATGTATAATTTTCTCCAAAATACTCAAAAACTTTGTGCATTCCTATTACTTCCTAAAAAACCATCTCCACTCTGGTGATCACATGTTATAATAGGCAATAAATACCTACTCTCTGCAGTGACTGATTAACTATTCACACCCTAGCAATATATCTTCACTCTTTCTCTTAAGTATATTTTGTTCTTTTTTTAAGACTATATACAGTGTCAGATCACTACCGAAGTGTTCTTATCTTATTCAAAGGAACATTATTCCTTCCTACTCTGAACTGTCTCTGACCTTTCAGTCATTGTAAAAGCTTCATCAAATAACAGCTTTTTCATATGTAGCTTTGCCTCAGCAGCTAGAGTCTATAAGCACTTTGAGATGCCATGCTTTCAAATCAATTTTCCAAAATTCAACAATGTCCTCATATATATCTTCTATAATTTTCTACAACAATTCTAAGTAATTTTGATCAAATGTCTGTTATTTGATTTAGACTGAATGGATAAACCCATATAGACTAGAAAAATAAAATGAAATAATAATTACATATATTTTATTAGTTTGTTTTATGAATTCATTTTATTCTCTATGGTACAGTATACATGCAATGTGAAAGAATTAAGTACAATTCTCACTCTATAACAAGCATGGTATTTGTTAAATGAAAGCCATAAAATTGTGTAACAATGTAAAGCTGAACCAATTACTCAGTTTAGATACCTGAAATTCAAATATTTATTCAATATTTAATTGTTAATTTGAACAAACTGAATGTTGTACCTTTTTAATATCTGCAATACACCAACTACTATGAAATTTTAATTTTGCCAGAATCAGTGTATTTCTCACTGTGACATGAATTTGCCTTGATTTGGCCAAGACTGAAAGAGTTTGTATGAAAATGTTAAAAACAAAAACAAAAAAAGAAAAACTGTGTAGCACTGGCCAAGCTTATTGCACCATAGATTTTTAGTATAAAAATAATTTTTGTAGAATAACAAAGTTGATGAAATCATGGTAATTCTAGTTTAGTCTTCCTAAGTAAGACAAAATGTCCTTGAAATACAAGTGAAAGAGTGGTGTTTCTCTCTGGTTCCATGTTGAATTGTTTGGGAAGAACTGCTGAATATGAGATCTTAAAATCACCATATATTTAAGCTGAATGAGATTTATGGATGGCATGTTTTCCCTTAGTCTTCGGTAGATGTGATAATCTAAATCTAGAGATGGTAATACTTTGATGATTGAATTGTATTTTTCTTGAAGACACCCTGATTTGCTGTCCTCTATAAAATATAGAGGATAAATAAATCTATACTTCTTCCTTCACTAAAAGAAACAGTATTATGAGAGATGCTGGCCAAGTTCCTTGACAGTTGTGTTGTAAATAACTTTTCATGGGATGTAGCTGAGACTTTAGCATCAATGAAAGTGGAAATTCCAGCTTAAAATAAGTTCTCATTTAAAATTCAAAAATGCCAGAAGAGTGGATGAATATGGTAAGAGTTGTTAACTGGTAATTGTGTAAATGGTGTAGTAATTTATATTGATTATTTTAAAAACTATACTGACAACTATCATGGATGCAATAGAGATGACTGGGAAGATTGAAAGAATTGCCCTTTGAAGGAAATAAAAGGTCTTTCATTTTGTCACAGAAAGTAAAAATTAATGACTGGAAAATAGGGAGGAATCAGTGACAAAAATGATATAATTAATTCGAATTCACAAGAGGGCATAATTCAGTGGCTATTGTGGGTGTTCGGCAGCATTCTGATACCTCTATTACAAAGTTATGTGAGCACTGTAGCTATGGTCCTATATTCCAATGTACTTCTTTGCTAATTTTATCATGTTTACATGTCCCAGGGAATTGCCTATGTACAGATGCAACACAGGTTCATCAGGCTTTCATGTAGCCGTAGAGCCTCCTTCAGACTTAATCCATAGTAACATTGTGTCTCACACCCCAAAACACATATTGAACTTGTCACAATGACATGCTTTCATATTTCAGTCCTCTATATGCCAACATACTACTGGGAATTCTATATAGCAAAAGGTCAGCTCTTCTTTTAAAATCATATGCCTATTAACACATGGGAAAATTGGTATTATTTTTCGCCACAGATGTTGCTGCCAAACAATGGACCAATTGGAGGATGTCCATGATATAGATGTCTCCAAGAACTGATGGTATACATCATTAATTCTGTAGTGATGTTATTAGTGGTAAACTGTTAGAGAGGACTGAATTGTTCGTCCACCAGGCTGAAAAGAATACTTCTAATTGGGCAAAGAGCACATATCTTTCAGGAGTTTGTGTTTAGACTAATTGTGATGGTTTTTATATATTAGTTAGAAACCAAGATACAAATTGAGCAAAAACAGAAAAAATATTTAAACAAGGGGGTACATTATGCTATAACCTCAAAGAAGGAGGCTGGATCATGCTAGTGTTTCCACGTGTAACATATGGTAATAACTCAGGTAAGCTGGATTTGACTAGGTCTTGGACTTCTTTGATTACACCTGCAGTCCTATTTGTTTTAAAAACAAATCTGGCCAGAACATGCTGCAACTATTTGTTAGTAAATTTCTTGTGTAGAGTGTCCTTAATTATTGCCTGATTTCCATCGTGACTGCTGCCTAATCTCCCATACTCCAATGTTTGCATATTTTCTTATACAAACAAGTTGGTGTGCACACTTCTTCCAACTATTACCTGTCAGCCTGATTAAAGAAATGAGGAAGGAGCAATAGGTTTATTGCAATTCACTAGTCATGCTTATGTCAAAAGAACAAGAACAACAACTTTTGCCCACAATTTCCCCCATATGAATGTATGACAACTTCAGGTTTCAAATTACACAAGCCGAAACTATGAAATTATTTTTATTTTTGTCTGCTTTTTTACACACTCCATGTCAGAGTTATTAGCATATCCTGTCTGCTCCATTTCCTAAATTCTTCCACAATCAGAACATTTTGTCTGAAGCTGTCATCATTTCTTGCCTGAATTATTCAAACAGGTTCCTCACTAGTTTCCTGTTTCCACATTTCCCATCCATTCATTTCTTTGCACTCTGTCCATAGAGATCCTGGCATGCTACCCCACTGCTCAAAATATAACTTTCAACCATATTCAGACAAAAAGCCTTGTATTTCATCATGAGTTATAAGAATTACCTGATATGGTCTCCTGAATTCACCCTCTATATCACTCTACATAGCCCACACTGCTGTATTGCTTCTGATTGTCTTGCGGTTTATATTATTTCCCTAGTTATGCTTTAACAATTTTACAAACTGGGAGACATGAAACAATAGACATTTATTGCTTCACAGTTCTGGAGTCTGGATGCCTGAAATCAATCTGCCATCAAAGCCATGTTTTCCTCACAAATCTAGGAAAGGATTACTCCTTGCCTCTTCCGAGATTCTGGAGGTAACTGGTTGTTTGCTTTACCATGACTTATGGAATCATAATATCAATCTCTGCCTCTTCTTCACATAGCCTTCTTCCCTGTGTCTCAATGTGTCTCCAAATGTCCTCTTCTTAAAAGGACAAGTGTCATGTTGAATTAGCTTCCAACCTGTACCCTTTAGGCTTTGTCTTAACTAATTACATGTTCATTGGCTTTACCTTAAAATAAGATCACATTTAAAAAGTGGGGTTTTGGACTCAAATATATTTTTTGAGTGGAACACCTCAACCAACAACACTGTTTTTCAAACATACTAGATGATTTTCTACCCATGGACTTTAACTATGTTAGGTTGTTTAGGCCTAGGAGTTTCCCACAGAATCCTCCATAGCTCATTTCCTTCCTTTTTCCAGATCTTGATTCCTATATCACTTTCTCAGTGAGCCTGTTCTTAGTTGATATTTTAATTCCACACTTTTTATTCCTTCTCCCTTTTATGTTTTTCTCAATTGCACTTGCCACTATATAAAATAATTTATAATTTGATTAGTTATAAATATATATATACATCTTCTCCCAGTAGAATATAAATTCCTAGACAGTGTTTTAATCTTTACCTACAGTAGCAAATATGCCAAGTTTCCAGAGAGTGAAAAGGGAGGAAAGGTTACAGGTGTAGGAGAGAAGATGTGCACAGGAGTGGCAGGATTGGCATCTGCAGGAGCAAGAATGCTTAACAAGGAGATGTAGATGTTGAGCAGCAGCAGAGGTGCTACACTCTTCTTGGTGATACTTGTGAAAACAGAGACCCAAGAAGTTAAGGCTTAGAAATGTTCATGTGGCAAAATGAAAGAAAAAGTGGTTTCTGACAGATCTGGCCCTGTATCACAACTGTAAGGCAGTTTTTGTCAGTAATGTGGAACTGGAAGCATAGAACTGCTCTTCCAGTCAGTATAGAATGAGAAAAGGGAAAGTTATCAGTACCTGATGCCTAATGCAAGCAACCCTCAAACAAGATCTCTTTCTTTAATATTAAGTCTTGTTTCTTTTATATAAACTTGGATACTATGTGTACTAGGAATCAACCCCAGGGTCCCAATAATCTTTCACTGGGTGGTCATTAAATTAATTGAATATTTCTTGGCCTAACAGACATTTATAGAACATTACACCCCAAAACAGAAGGATATACATTATTTTCAAGTGCTCATGGATCCTACACAAAGATAGTCCATATGTTGGGTAACAAGACTGATGTCAATAAATTTAAAAGATTGAAATAATACAAATCACTTCTCCTGATCATAATGCAATGAAGCTAGAAATCAATAAAGGACAGGGAAAGGGAAAATTCACAAGTACAGGGAGATTAAATAACACACTCAAATACTCAGTGGGTCAAAGAAAAAAATACAAGAAGAACTGGTAAAAATCTTGAGATGAATAAAAACAAAAGCACTTCATATCAAAACAGATGGGACAGAGAAAATATCTTGAGATGATTAAAAACAAAAACACAATGTATCAAAACTTATGGGATACAGAAAGGCTGGAAGGGAAATGTGGAGGCTTCAGTCCTTACACTGTTGGTTTCATTTTTTAAGAGGTTTTGTATCACAGAAGGGTCACAACTGTGGCAGGGGAGGATCATTGGTGTGGGGTAACAGAGATGGGGTATGTGTGGGAGGAGGTTCTCCTGAGGCATACTGATAAGGCATATGAATGTGTTCAAGTGCTCATGGGGCATTGTCATAGTGTGTGGAGATCCACACAGTAACCAAAAGAATATCAAGTTCCCATCTTGGGGACATCTGACATATTACCTAATGGGACAGCAAGAATCCTCTGGGTACAGAGGCAATACCTAGTGAAAGAGGATGGACCATTGCGATGGGCCCTTGATATTGTTGACTGTACTTGTGAACCTTTTCTTTTGAAATCAAAACTTAGCCTAGTAGTCTATGCTGTCTAACAGTTACCTCCTGAAAGCCTCCTTGTTGCTCAAATGTGGCGTCTCTCTAAGCCAAATTCAGAATATAAATGCATTACCTTCCCCCTGGCATGGGTCATGACTCCCAGGGATAAGCCTCTCTGGCACTGAGAGATTATTACCAGTCACCAGCTAGCAATGCACCTGGAAAAAGACCTTGCTCAAAAGAGGAAAGGATAAATATCAATGAGTTTTATAGCTAAAAGATTTCAAAGTGATTTGGGAGGTCACTCCAGAGATTATGCTTATGCACATCTCAGCAGGATCTCATTGACTGCCACAGTAAATATTGCCTCACATAGTGGGGCTCCTGAGAGCTCTAGAGATATCCAGACACAATAGGCAGTTTAGACATCGCAGGAGTTTGATGTTCTGCTAGTGGTCCCTCCTTGGGAATTTATGCTCCCCAGTGTGAGTGTTGGACTCATTTGTGGTTTCCCTACACATGGCTCTTCTGTCCCTTCTATTTGAACCTATAGTTAGTACTGGACTTGATAGGTGTATGTCAAAGAGACTTAAATCTTTGGGCTGTTCATGTGCCAGGTGGGCCTTGAATATCAACAGAGTTGCAACACCTAATCTCCAGTTCAGTGAACTCAATCAGGACAAATAACAAGGAGATGATGATGGACAAGGCCCATCCCAAGGAACAGAGAGTCTGAAACTGTAAGAGTTGGAACTGCAAGCTCCATCCATCTGCCCCATGGGATCTAAGCACCCTCTCAATTAGAGGCAGAGTGGGCATTACTATTCCAGAATCTTCAGGATTGGAGAATGAAAGATGGACTTGAGTAGAATTACTCTTATTCTACTATAGACTTATTGTGATCCTAGCAATGGAAGAATTTTGATAATTGATATGGAGGAGTGGCCACCAGTTCTGAGGAGAGAGAGAGGGAAAAACAGGTGTAATATGGGGGCATTTTTGGTACATTGGAATTGTCCTGAATGATGTTGCAATGATGGATACAGGCTATTATATATTTTGTCATTACTTAAATAATTGTGTGGGATAGAGTGTAAACTATAATGTAATCTATAATCCATGCTTAGTGGCAATGCTCCAAGATGTGCTTATCAATTATAACAAATGTACCACAATAATGAAGAATGTTGTTAATGTGGGAAACTGGGAGAGATAGGGAGTGGAGCATATTGGAATCCCCTATATTTTTTATGTAATATTTATATAATCTAAAATATTTAAAAATACATTAAAAATACCAAAATGAGATCTCACTAACATCTATCAATATGGTTAAAATTAAAAATAGTGGCAACAACAAATTCTAGCAAGGATATAGAGAAACTGAATCATGCATATATTGTTGGTAGGAACGTGCAACTAATCTAGGAAATTCTTTGGCTGTTTCTGAAAAACTAAACATGCAACTACCTTATGACACAGAATTGAACCCTTGGGCATTTATCTCAGAGAAATAAAAACTTATGTATATGCAAAAAAAAGAAGAAAAAGCTAAAATTGAAGACCTACATGCACACAGGGAAAAAGAAGCAGAGAAAGAACACTAAATTAATCCCAAACCAAACCAAAAGAAAGAAATAATAAAGACCAGAGGAGAAATAAATGAATTGAGAGCAAATGAACAATAGACTCAACAAAATCAAAAGAAACTTCTTGGGAAGCAGGTGTGGCTCAATGGATAGAGCTCCCGTTTACCATATGGGAGGCCCCGGGTTCGCTTCCTGGGGCCTCCTTGTGAGGGCAGGCCAGCCCGTGTGGCACGGTGGGCTGATGCAGCAGGACCTCACAGCAAGGGGGAGATAAGCAGACACAGAAAAAACACACAGCGAATGGACACAG
>JAQZBX010046650.1:0-20710 GCA_029593785.1 Cabassous unicinctus | reverse complement strand
CAAACCCCATCTTGGGGAATGAAAAATAACCACAAGATTCTCCACTGAGAGTGTTGCCTGTTTCCTTAGTCACAATTTTCAATCCATTCATGCCCTGTAGCTTCATGATGTTGTGATCTGTGGAGATGGAGGAAAAGTGATTTATTCAAAGTCACTCCATGGGTCTGTGGCAAAGATGGGATGAGCCTTATTTCCAGCATTCTCCCTTGGACAACAATACTTCCTGGCCTTGTGGATGGATTTGCCTGGGGAGGGGGTTCAGGGATGTGGCCGAATCAGGGGACTCTCACTGGGGAGGTGGAGTTGAAGTGGGAATTTTGTCCAATCCACTCTTCTCCCTGACCCTGGCCCTTTAAAACCAAGACAATTAGTGTCCCTCCAAGTGCTTCCCAGAGCCTTAATTAAGGACACATGAGGAATTTATCTGGGCCAGGGGTATGCTTCTTGGCACAGGTAAGGAGACAGCCAGAGGCCAGGCCTGGCACACACCCAACTGAAACATCATGACTAAAGTGGATACAAGGACACTTGGGCTGCTGAGGAACTGACTCAGAAAACTCCATCCAGTCCCTGCAGCCTTTCCAGGGGACACCAGAGAACAAGTCCTAATGGGGTCGAGGGCCACATTCCAGTGGTTTCATGCACCCGCAATCTGCTCTTGTAAGGAAGAGGAGGCAGAGTTTTGTAGAAGCCATGTGGATTATAAAGCCATTTCAATGCAGCAGGGAAACTCAAGGAGAGAACCGAAGAGAGCCAAGGAATCCACTGAGGGTCAGAAGCCAGAAGAGGGAAACCAGGATGTGGCAACAGGAGAGGCTGAACTGGGTCATGTGGAGGCCCATAGAAAAGGTTCAGTAGTGGCCGCCCACACCAGAACTCAGGGCTCCCCACCTGCCAGATCTGTCGGGGCAAGAAGATCCATTAGGAGCTGAAAACCCTGTTGTTGGAGAGCTGGGAGGGAGTTAGCATGGGTAGAGCAAGGCTGTTCTGTTGCCTTGAAGAGGCCCAGAGAAAACCACCTATGTGCCTCTCCATTTCCTCCCAAGCTCCAGAGGCTTGGAGAGGCTCTGCTCCATAAGCAGTGCTGGTCTTGAATGAATGAGAGAGTGAATTAATGAATGCTCACTGACACAGTGGGCAAGGAAGAGGGACACTGCAAGGTGCTTCATGGCAACCATGGAAGCCATGATCTTAAAAGACAATTTATGTGAACCTCCTGAACTCAAAGTTTTGTTTTCAAGACTACCATGTTGTCTTAAGGGACAAAAAAGGAGGATACCAAGCTTAAGAAATGGTGTGTGCACCCTGTGCTGGTGAATTGTCAAAGAGATAGGTGTATTCCTGCTTAATTTAATGTCAAGGGTACTGGCTGTGGTTTAGAGGTATGCAGTGACAAGTTTTGGGAGGGAGGGCATTTAGCAGGGAGATTACCACCAAGCTCGATGTGTCCAGGGATCAAGGGATCTAAGCAAGTCTTAGAGAGTGAGACACAATCAGGTCTTTTGTGTCCTCAGACTGTTTCCAGAAATTTCTAGGGCATGAGTGAAATTGTCACAATAAGAGTCATTGAAATTTGCATTAGCAGGAAGGCCCCCACTGATTTGGGTGGTGAGGGAGGCAGTGTAAACTCCAGGAGCAGTGGGTAGGAGCACATCTTCCCAGAAGTGAGAGCCATCCTTCCTCTTGGGGGCACTCCAGGAGGAAGCCAGTCTGAAGCAGGGTTTCCCACATTTGAGTGGGTCTCAGAATCCCCTAGAAGATTTATGAAAACACAGATTGCCAGGCCCCACTCCCAGAGTTTCTGATTCAGCAGGTCTGGGATAGGGTTTGGACATCTGCATCTCTAGCAATTTCCCAGCTGAGGCCTGTGCTGCTCATCCAGGGACCCTACTTTGGGAACCTTCTGATCCCAAAGAAAGCCATGGGAAATGAAGGTAGACCTCCCTGACCATCAGCACTGGGAGGAGAGGGCTATATCTTTTTAGCTCTCTTCAATGAAGGCAATGGACTCAGATCTAAGGTGATTGATCACTTCATACATCCACAAATTTACCCCAAAAATATCCTCATGGTACCAGTTGTCATCCTAGGGGACAGAACAGCCAAGGAACAGCCCTCAGGTGCCAGAAAAGAGCTTGGAGGGTGGCAGACACTGTTGACACCCTGGAATGGAACTCTCCCTAAAGACAGCTCCTCAAGAAATGAAGCTGAACTCAGTACCCACTGGGGCCAGAACCCCATTTCCATAAGACTCTACTTCAGGCTATAGAGTCTCACTAGCCTGGTGGGCAAAGGAACACTCAGGTCACCACCCAGAAATGCTGCTGCTGCCCTATTTGCCAATTCTTAGGTCAGAATACGTGCTGACATCAAAGGGAAACCTTACCACTCTCCTCTTCCCTCCCTCCACCGTGTTCCTGCCAGCTCAGAGTCAGGGAATGTTGGGTTTAGCATGAAACATCAGAGTCCGTGGAGACCAGCAGAGACAAAACAACATAAAAGGGTCTGCTCAGCACTCAAGGAACACCTGCCCACAGCTGCCCAAAGTGGAAACTTTTTGGGCATGCAGGGGCTTCTCCAAGGATTGGCATCTTTGCTCAGCTTTGCCCAGAAGCAAACAAACAAGAAAAGGGATATCCTCCCCTGGGAGGTTCAGAAAAGGCACGGTGAATTTTGACTTGTGGCATCTAAGATGTTTGGAAGCTGTGGGAGCTCTTTTGGGGGAGCAGAGGGGTGGGCAGCCAAGGCTGTCCTCAAAGGGCAGTGTCTTTAAGAAGTAAACAGAGGAAGAGGGGAGGGATAAGGGAACATGTTTGTGATAAACTGTGAGTTATGATGACATGCAGAGATGACACCATTTGCCTGGGTCCTGAAGGTTTTGAAGAAAGTTGTCTTTCCTTTTTAGTTGGGGTGGTTTTTCAACTTTATGCTTCAGAGTCCTGGGGAATCTATGAAAGTGTCTCCCAAGGGTCATATTGAAGAGGCTGAGTGGCTGGCAGGGGGGGCTCCACAGCTCTCCTTTGACTCCTGGCATTTCTACCAGAAAGTTCTTTTTTTTATCTACTGGGGATTAGCATAGAATTTGACCAAAGTGTTCTTCTGCAGAAACATTTGACTCCTGCTTGATGGGTGAAATGTGGGTAAGGATGGGATCACTCCTGGAGCTTTCTTGAGGCCTAGGTTTCTGTTTTATTCTATTTTGGGCAGTTGCTCACACAGCTATGCCTTCACTTGCTGGGCTGCCACTAAACTCTCCTGGGTCTTTGTGTAAATTAGGAGAAGGCATCCTTTTTTCTGGGTGGGCAAAGCTCCATGCCAAGGTGCATGGCTTGCAGAGTCAAGGGTGGGGACAGTTCCCCCCACCCACTTTTCCCCTTGGACAATTCTCTTTGTGCAGTGATTAATTACATAACTGTACAGGACCGTGTTGTGGCTTGGTTCCAGGAAGAAGAGGAAAAGGTGGATTGTTGAAAAAGGATTGTTTCTTTCTAGCTACCCAGAGGGCCAACTGCTCATAATTCTTACACATCATGGCCTCCAACCATGTTTAATACATGCACTTGCACCCCCAGCCCTCCTTCCTTCTCTAGGAGCCATGACTTAGGACCACCTGTATCCTCTACTCCCAGGCCTAAGTGGAGAAATGGGAGCAGGGATGTCATCATGGTTCCCCTACTCAAGACTGGTAGGTGAGGAAGAGGGGACAGGAAAGTAGGTGCTGGAAAAGGGACCCAAGAAGCCCACTCACCACTCATCCACAGCCTGCTGATAAACACACCGGCATCTTCCATGGAGAGTTTCCCCTGATGGGTCATGAAGTGCTGGATGGTTTTGAGGACATTTGCAGCCATGGTGACATGCCCACAGACATAAATGTGGCCCCCTTGTTCTTTCAGGGCTTGGTACACGGCTTCAGCCAGCTGCTACTGCAGGATGTACTGCATATACTTTGGCCAGGGATGGGAGGAACTGTGAGAAGGGGCCAGGCCCAGTAACCCTCCTGTCTTAGTGCACTGCCCCCTCTCCCCCAGAAAGCACTGTCCAAGGCAGGGGGGTGTGGGCAGGCAATTTGGTGGGGAAGAAAGATGCTGGGGAATGGGAGTGAGGGGATGGGAAGAGTGAAATAGGGAAGGCAGTCAAGCCAGCTAAGGGTGTGTAAACAAGCTGCTCCCCACTTTGGGCAACTGGAGCCCAATGCTGCCTGGAGGGACATGAGAGGGGGGCATTATCTACCTGCTCCTCTTCTCCAGTGGTCAGTTCCCACACACTTTCAGCTGGGGGACTGGGAACTGCCAGGAGTCTGTGCGGGAGCCTGAGAGAATCTCTTGGGCAAACATCAAGAAATACAGGGGATGGCAATGGGCTTTTGGGGGACATCAGCACCAAGCTGGCTGCTGCAGCAATAGCTAAATAGTGGGCCAGGAGGATGTGAGACCTCCAGGGAATCTGCCTGGATTCTTCAGGAGGCCTTAAACTTTCCCCCAGGCAAGGCTGGTATTTGGGCATATCCTGGCAGGGAGCACACTGGTTGTTAAAACATTGCTGCACTTCCACACTGGTGGGCAAATAGTCACTGCCCAGGCCTTCTGATGGCCCCCATCCAGCTGTTCTGGTGCTTTCTCTGGGACCCTCTGAACCTCCCCATGATCTAGTAGGAGTGTGCTCCAGTTTTGTGGCCTGTGCCTTATTGGATGGTGCCTCTGATGGCTCTCAAATGTTTTAAGTAAATGTGTCTTCTCCATGCTTCCTGAAGCACAGAACAACTTTATGGAGTGGAATTCAGGAAGGGTAAGAGGAGGTGGCTCTGGGAGTGGGTTGTGCATGCACGTGTGTGTGAGTGTGTGTGTGAGCACACGTGTGTGTAGGGTGGGTTGGGCGGGCTGTGAGTGGGTCAGGTATTACCTTTGGTTTCTTTGGCTCCCAGGAGTAGGTTGTGTACAGTTCTCTGAAGACCCCCTTGTTCTTGTCCTGCAGGGTGTCCTCCTGGTAGATGTGGTCTATCTTGGATTGCTGACACCTGAAGACCAGGACAATCGGGCAGTGGCTCATTCCTGGGAGCAGGAAGACTTCAGGTCACTGACAGCACTGAGGTCTGATTTGAGGGGTGCTGGGGGTGGCCAGGGATGCCAGGGTTGGAGTGTTGTGTACCTTTGTGTATGTCATGTGAACAGAACACACAGACAACTGGGGGCAGGTGGGCACACATTCACGCATGCACACCTATGCATATGTGCACACACATATGCACACCCACACAGGTACATGCACATGCATGCACACATACACACACACACCGAGGGAAGCAGGTAAGGTCTGTTCAGTCTCTGGCAGACCATCCTTCTCTGGGCGTCAAGGCCTCTTCCTGGCCCCTGGCTACTTAGCAGCCCCCACCACTGGATCCTAGGCTCTGGAGCCAGATTGCCTGGGTCCAAATCCCAGCTCTATGTAATGGTGAGCAACTCACTTGAACTTTCTATACCCCAGTTTCCCCATCAGCAAAATGGAAATAATAATAGTATCTACCTCATAGGGTTATTGTGAGAATTAAATGGAAAGCAGCAGAACTGTGCCTGTTCCATAGAAGTCCTTTAGACTTGTTAGCTATTCTGCTAGAATGACAGCTCCAGCTTGCTTTGGTGGTTTCTTCCCATCTTATTCACTGTTCTGCCCCAGTGACTAAAATAATGCTTGCACTTAATAAATGCTCCATATGTTTTGGTTTAGGGAATGGCTTAACTACGGGTTTCTTTCTCTCTCTCCTTCTCCCAAAGTAGATTTATTGCATGTCTCACCAAGCAAGGCCTGCTCTTGAGTAATAATCTTTGGGACAACCACATGAATGCATTTCTTTGATAAGGCTTAATTCCTACCCATTTACATGCTATTTGCATTTTAAGGAGTCAAAGAAATGTTCTCTGGGCATGGAATTCAGGCCCCTGCCATGGGCTGTGGGGAAGATTTATTTGGATAGGTCCTTTGAATTATATCATGAAATTCACCTAAGGGTGAGGTCAGTACTGCACCCTCTTCCCAGGATAGTGAAGCCATGGATGGAGAGCACCATCATTCCATGGGGTTGCCAAGACCCAGCTGGGCCTCCTTGGTCCAGGGGCTGCCAGACCATGACCCACCTTTGTGTTGGATATCAAACTGCTGCTGCTGCCAGAAGCTTCAGAAAGGGGCAATGCTGGTGCCCAGGCTGACCAGGATTCAGGGCACTTGGGTACTTGGGGGGCAGGTGGAAGCTTTGCCAGTGCTCCTGGACAAAGAAGAGGGAGTCAGAAGGCTCATTGGGCTCCCATCTGATGAAGGACAGCTGAGTCACAGGGGGACCAGGTGGGTGTCTTAGGTAGAGACACACAGAACTTGCAGCTCCTCAGTCTGGGCTGGGTGCCCATTTTCAGGGTGGGGGTCCTACTGATTTGGAGAGTTCCAAGAACTGGAGGTCCCCAGTTCCTGCTTATCATCCCATGCCCAAGTTCTACTCATTGCTGAGCCAACCCACAAAGAGCAGTGGGATTGCTTGAACCCAGAGTTTCTCGACCTGGGCTCTATGACATTAGGGACAGGCAGTTCTTTATGGTGGGGTCTGTTCTGTGCCTTGCAGGATGGTAAGCAGCATCCCTGTCCTCTACCCACCAGATGTCAGCAACCCCCCCTGGTTGTAACAACCCAAAACATCTCCAGACATCATCAAATGTCCCTTTGGAGACAAAATCACTTCTGACTGAGAACCACTGATTTAACCCTACGTGAGATCTCTCTAAATCAGGAGTCAGCATGCAAAAGAGTCACATGGGGAAGGGGGGCAATGCAGTAAGTCTGGATTCAGGACCCTAATTTTGAAGGACCCCAGGTGATTCTGATGCTGATGGTATGTGGTCTGTCCCTTGACCATTCTGCCCTCAGCTGGTGAGAAAAATGTTTGGACAAGTCCACTGTTTGGAGACAGGCTCTTGGTTGACAAAGCAGATATACCACGTGTGGGCCTAAGTTTAGGTATCCCCATTAAAACTGAATTAGGTGGTACCTCACATTGATGGGGTGATTGGCTCTTCCCCATCTCTAAGACACTAGAGTCAGCTGGTGTGGTCAGTAGAAGTTAGATGGTATTTCTACCAGTCTATATATGCACAAAGGCTGAGTCTGCATTTGCCTGATTCTCCACTGTAGCCCCAGCACCTACCATATATGCATCTGAGAAGTACTTGGTGCATTGAATTGTGTTTGACTAGAGAATTGCTTAGCTTGCTATGTTGCTATATCCCATGATCCCATTTTCTTAACAACTTGGAGGGATGCAGGACACCAGCTTCCTGTCCTGTCTGACCCAGAATTCCCTCTAGAGCACAGAACCTACTCTTTGGGCTGGCCCACCCACCCCAACTCAGGATATCAGTATGGATTTGGGATGGCTGTGCATATCTCTTTGTCACTTGCCCTCTCACAAAACGGGACCACTTCATCATCCTGTATTTTTTTGAGCCAGGAAGAGCACATGCCGTGGTGAAGTGGTCCTTCTCCATCTAACAAAATAAGCAAGGTGCGCTGGCTTGGTTACTGCCCTGAGCTTCCCCTTGTCAATGCTCCTGCCTCCAACACAGAGCTCACCAGCCCAAGCCCTAGCTAGCTTCTGCCCTGGAATTCATTGTCTACAAGCCTTCCTCTGAAAAGGAAGAGGAATGTGGTTTTGCTGGCCTGAGCTTGTGGTTGTGAAACTGCCCAGGGCCCTGCCCCAGGAGAAGGTCTCAGTCCACATGCTCCCAGTGGTTTGCTGGGACCCCAGTCTCAGAGCTCTCTTAGGAATGGTGCATTTTAATAGCTTTATCAAGGAGGGAAAATGTGGGAACAGAGGTTGGGTTATCTGACTGACCCACAACCAGCCACACTTCCTGCAACAGAGAGCTCCCCTAAGGAATGCGGAGGGGGTCTCAAGTTCTCCTTTCTTCCTCAGGGACACAGTGGGGTGGAGGGAATAAAAGGGACCCTCAGGCTTTGGGAGTTGACATCCAAATAGAGTCTTAAGCATTGGGAACAACTGATATCCAAATAAAGTCTCTCCTCCTTCCTAATTCTGCAGGGGTTAGCTCTGCCTAAGGAGATGTTTGCAGGCTCTGCTGGTCTTGGGTGTGAATTCCCTCCAAGGGGTTTGGGATTTGGCACGGGGACAGTAGTTCAGGAAAATTCAAGGGGGTCTCTTGGGGAAAAATGCAGATGTGGAGTTTCTTCCTGTACCTCTGTCCACCTTGGGTGCAGTAGGAGATGACAGCCATGGTGAAGTGCACCTTGTCAGGGTACATGTCTGGGGATGAGCTGATGGAATAGTAGTGAGGCTGCAGCAGGGACAGCTGGATCAGCAGCAGGGTGGAGGGTATATGGATGGATGGGAACTCCTCCAGCACCTCCATGATGGTGGGGTTCTTACTCCTCATATTCCTACAAGCCCTTTGCTAAGGAGATGGACAGAGGGGGGCTGGAAGCCACCTCCAGATACTTTTTGCCAGATGGGGCTTGAGGAGGTCCAGGGGAAGAGGAAAATAAAAATCATCATAATTAATACTTAGATACCAATTATTCTGTGCCAGGTTTTAATTCTCCTAAGGAATTTATGAGTAGGAATTATTGTTATAATATTATATTCCTTAGGGCTACTAAGTAGTGATGCTGTTATTTTAAAAAAACCTTTTTATTTTGAAATGTGTTCAAACTTACAAGACAGTTACAAAAAATAATATAAACATCATTCAGAGAACTCCCACATATTCCTATGCCCCTAGATACCTAGATCCACCAATTTTAACTTTTTGGCACATTTGATTGATCTCTGTCTGTCTGTCTATCCATCCATCCATCCATCCATCCATTCATCCATCCATCTGTTTTCTGAACATTTGAGTGTAGGCTGTGTACATTAGACCCTTAATTACTTAATACTGCCATGTACATTTCCTAAGAACAAGAATCTTCACTTTTGTAACCATCTTAAGGGCAGTTATCAAGGTCAAGCAACTTAACATTGATATAAATCTTATAGTCTATATTCCAATTTTTTTCATATGTCCCAATAATGTCCCTTTGAGCCTTTTCTCTTCCCTTGCAAGATCCCATCCAGGATCATATATTGTATTTAATTGTTATTGTCTCTTTAGTTGCTCGCTCTTCCTTCCTTCCTTCCTTCCTTCCTTCCTTCCTTCCTTCCTTCCTTCCTTCCTTCCTTCCTTCCTTCCTTCCTTCCTTCCTTCCTTCCTTTCTTTCTTCTTTCTTTCCTTTCTTTCAATTGTGGGAACATATATATCCAACATAACCCTTCCCATTTCAACCATTCCCAAGCATACCATTCAATGGGATTAATCACATTCACAATATTGCAGTACCCTCACCAACTTCCATTACCAAAACTGTCCCTTCTCCCCAATCAGAAACCCTACCCCCATTATGCATTAACTCCACATTTACCTGTCCATCGACCATAGAAACTTGTACTCAAATTTCTGTCTATGAGTTTGCAAACTCTCTATTTTCTTTGTAGTTACTATGGGGGCTTAAATTTAACATCCTAAATCCATCATACTCTTGTTTGCTTTGATACCAATTATATTAGGCAACTTTCAATGGTATATACAAACTATATTCCTATACCTCTCCATCTCCCTACCTTTATGTGGTTCTTGTCACAAATTACATGTTTATACATTATGAGTCCAAAACCACTGAGATATCATTACATTTTATGCATTTGCCTTTTAGATCCTATAGGAAGTAGAAAGTGAAGTTACAAATAAAAACTACAATAGTACTGGAATTTATATTTCCCATGTCATTATCTTTAATGGAGATCTTTATTTCTTCATGATGCTTTGATATATTGTCTATTGTCTTTTCCTTTCAATATGTAGAACTCATTTTAGCATTCTGCATTCCTTGTATGGCTGGCCTTGTGGTAATGAAGTCTCTCATCTTTTGTTTATCTGGGAATGTCTTAATTCATCCTTCATTTGATTCTATCTTATGGCTTTCAGAATTCTCTATCTTTGGCATCTGATGGGTTGATTATAATATGCTGTGGTGTGGATCTATTTGGGTTTACCTTGTTTGGATTTTTTTGAGCATCTTGGATGTGTATATTCATGTTTTTCATTAAATTTGGGAAGTTTTCAGCCATTGTTTCCTTAAATATTCCCTCCCTCCCTCCTTTCCTTCCTTCCTTCTCTTTCTGGGACTCCCACAATGCATATATTGGCAAACCTGAAGGTATCCACAGGTTCCTCAGGCTCTGGTCACTTTTCTTCATTGTTTCTTCTTTTTGCTTCTTTGACTGAATGATTTCAAGTATCACTAATTCTTTCTCCTGCTAGGTCCAATCTGCTGTTAAATCCCTTGAGGGAATTTTAAATTTGTTACTGTTGTCTTTAGCTCTGTTTGGTTCCTTTCATAATTTTATAATTTTTTATATTCTCTTTCTGTTCATCTATCATTTTTTTCTCTCTCACTCGCTTTTGGGGTGTGTGTGTGTGTGTTTGCTCTCTACTCTCTGTCCATTTGCTGTGTGTCCTTTCCACATCACTTTTCTCTTTTAGAGGCACCAGGAGCCAATCCCAGGACCTCTGGTGTGGGAGAGAGGCACTCAATTTCTTGAGCCATGTCATCTCCCTGGTCTGCTTGTATCTTTTACTGTCTCTCCTCTGCATCCCCTTTTGTTGTGTCATCTTGCTGTTCCAACTCTCTGGTGTGGGCTGCCAGTTTTCCATGGCACAGGTCAGCCTGCCTTGACCAGGAGGCCTTGGGAATTGAACCTAGGGCCTCCCATATGGTAGAGAGGCGCCCAATCACTTGACCCACATCTGCTTCCCTTCATCTATCATTTTTCTAATTTCCTTTATTTCTTTGTCCTTTGTCCATGTTTTCCTGTATATCTTTGAGCATATTTAGGACCATGTTTTAAAAGCCTTTTCCTAGTATGTCTCAGGTCTTGTCCTCCTTGTTGATGGTTTCTAATGCTTTAATTTTCTCCTTTGCCTGAGCCATCAAATCCTGTTTCTTTTTATGTTTTGTAAACTTTTGTTGAAACCTAGCCATTCTGATATTTTAATGCTATCACTGAAATATATACTCTAAGGCATCTGTTCCTTAAACCTGTATCTAACTAGTGTTGTGACTGAATTTTTTATTTTGATTTTTTTATGTTTTTTTTTATTGTTCATAAAAATCAATATTTTTCACAGTACATACCAATATTTGTAAAATGTGAATTTTCCTTGTATGCCAGGAGCTAAAAAAACAAACAAACAAACAAAAAAAAAACCAGAAAACACATGCCCCAATCTTTGCAAATTGATTTGTGCTGGAGTGTTCTCCTTCAGAGATCATCTCCATATAATGAGTTCAGAGAATAGCACCAGGCCAAAGTATAGGACTATCTCTGATCCTTTCAGTGCTCTGTTGGAGAGACTGTGAGTTGCCTTCTACAGGCAGGGCAAGTTCTGGGATGGTGAATCCCTCAGGCTACCACCAGGCAGATTGGGCCAGACATATGTGCTCTTTTTATGTGCTTGAGGGTTACTCTGCTCCCTCTGGAACTGGGACCAGGGATCTGTACTGGGAAGAGCAGGTCAGCTGTGCACTGAGCTGATGATAGGGTGGTGAAGGAGCCAACCAAAGCACCAGGAGAGCCTATGGATTTTAAGAAGCCTTTTTCTTGATTTGGCATTTGCCCTGTTACTTCATCCTTTAACTGTTTCCTGGAGCTTTGAGAAAGAGGTTTCTGCCAGTTTTTGCCAGTTGCTAAAAGCTTCTGTGAGAGGATGGAGCCCTAAAGCATCTCACTCTACCACCTTGATCAGGGTTAAGGCTTGATGCTGGGTTTTGAATCTAGGCCAGGGGTTGGCAAATTTCCATCTGCAAGTGAAAACCAGTCTGCCACCTGTTTTTGTATGGCCCATGAGCTAAGAGTTGTTTGTATATTTTTAAATGGTTGGGGGAAAATAAAAAAATATTTCATGACACATGAAGATTATATGAAATTCAAATTTCAGTGTCCATAAATAAAGCTTAATTGGAACACAGGCATGCCCATTTGTTCATGTATTGTCTGTGCTGGTTTACTACAATGGCAGGCTTGAATAATTTTGACAGACCTCAAATAGCTGTAAGCCTAAAGTGTTTTCTCTCTGGCCCATTACAGAAGTTTTGCTGACCCCTGCTCCAGGAAGTCTGGGCCCAGAGTCTGCTCCTGACCATCACCCTTTCCTGCTATTTGCTAAGGTCAGGAGAGAGACATTGTGGCAGGGAGTCACAAGATGCTGGACCCAGATGCCATGGCAGGCACAGAAGGCAGATCTGCAATTTGTTGGCTGCTAAGGCTGGAGCTGCATCCACAGAGACCACCGCTCCTGTTCAAGACTTTAAATGACAGCCCCAAAGGAAAAGGTTAGGGTGTGTGGAGGGTCGTGTTTGAGGGCATGTTAACAGCAAAGCCCAGCTGTTACCAGGGAACAGAGCAACTCCCTGGGGCTCCTGCAAGTATTTTTCCTACATCCCTGAAGCTGTCATAGGAGGCTCAGGTCCTGAGGCTACAGGAAGAGGCTATTATCAGTTTTCTGTGTAACAAACCTGTCCCCCGTGTTGCTAAAGACCATCCTTGCTTGGCTGAGAGGGCCATGGCATCCGTGAGATTAGTCTCACAGGCCTCCAGCTGCAGGGAACAGCCCTAGCCAAGAGCCTTAGGAGTTGTGCCCTAAAACAGACATTCAGACTCTCTTGGGGCCAGGCCTGGCTTCCCATGGCTGCTCCCAGTCAATGGCTGAGCATGGTGAGGATACTGAGGTGGGCCCATTCCTGGGAGATAGAGGGATCCTCTGATGGCTTGAGGACACTCTAAAGACCTTGCTGGTCCTTCCTTAAGCTGCGCTGCAGTCTAGCATGCTTCCACTCACCCTTCCTTCCCTCTCCTTCATTTAGGGTCAGTCTTGCTTTGTGGGCTGATGGTTCTCCCAGCCTTCTCTGGTGCCCTCATTTTTTTCTCACACAGGTGTTTCCCCTAATTAAAATCCATGCTCATTAAATTCCACCTTGGGGTCTGCTTTTCCGAGGAGCCAGACTAACATACAGTTACATTAAATTCTACTTTAAGTAATCCAGTGCAATCTGGTCCTTCTTCAAATTGCCCCCTCCCCATTAATTTAAACATTTAAATCAAGGTTGTATATCTACATAGTTTAAAAAGTTAAAAATTCGGTAAGGTCTATGATGAAAAATAATGGTCTTCCGTTCCATCTCTCCCATCTGTTTCTGACTCCCCAGAGTTAACGGCTTACACCTCTTTAAACGTTTCTTCTGGGGTTTATTTTCATATTTCTAAATAATATGTACTCACTGCTTTAGCCTCATTCATGCTGCCCACCATTCAATCCCCTCTCCTGGAGAGCAGAAGAAAGTTCAAGCACGCTTTGCTTGGGGCTTACTTCCTGGAATGAGTCCCCACTCGAAGAAGTGTGGGTTGTCCCATGTAGGAATCTTGCTGAGCATGGCTTTGTGGCAGCTTGGGGCAGGCAAAACCTTGGTCTCTGAGTTAGGTTGGGAAGCAGTGTTTGGCTCAACCTGCCATCAACGGCCTCCTCTATCTAACTTCTCTACACGGGAAAAGGCTTATCATTAAACCAGGGTGCTGTGGGTTTCTCACAGTTTCTTTTTACTCTAAGTATGGGCCAGCTCATAGATGCCCAAGGATTCCAAAGAAAGGAGGAGAGAAGAATTAGCATAGCAATTTCTACTGCAGGCAGATGATCTGAGGTTCAGGGGGGCCCCTTTAATTCTTTCAGCCTTAGGACAAGAGGGTTGGCCAGGACCAGCCAAAATGGATGAGCCAGTGTGGTGACCTTCTGCAAATTAGAAAATGGCATCCCTTCCTTGAGACTGCCACCTACTGTACAACTGCTGTACCAACTGTATAATGTTTCAAAGACTGAGCCCAAAAGGTGCATCCTGGGGCTGTCCAAGGTCCAGGGACCCACCTTGCTGAGGACCAGCAGATGCTGCTTCTCCTCGCAGGTGGCCAGGGCAGCAAACTGCTGCAGCTGTAGGGGTGTGGGTGGAGTGGTGATACCCAAGTAGTTCTTGAAGGCCTAGAAGATGGTGCAGGGCAGGAGGCAGTACTCATCTGTGCAGTTACTGATGACTCCTGTGGAGGTGCCATGGGCATGGGGGTGGGAGGAAGGGGGAGTCTGAGCACCAAGGGCTGGGGTCCAAGAGGGGATGTCAGGCCTATTCCTGGGGCAGAGGCCAAGACTGGATGAGCAGGCCTGACCCTGAGCTAAGCAACCACTCTGTTCACCACCTTCCACACCCCACATCTATAACCAGGGTCCTGGGGGATCCTGTGCAAGTAGCATAGCCACAATCAATTAGGCAAATTGACCCAAAAATTAAAAAATAAAAATGAAAAGAGAAGAAAAATGTTAAAATAGCATGAGGCAATTCCACTGGCATTCTACGCAGTGGGCTTCCAAGTGAGCGTGAGTTATAAATCTGTTTTGATTCCATCTGTCCTCTCATGGTATCAGCATCTCACCCTTCCAATTGGGATTCTGGTGTTTAAAAATTGCAAACATGTCTAACACTTACCTAGTATTTTCTATATGCCAAGTACTATTCTCAGTGCTTTATATTATTAAGTCATTTAATTCTCAAAACAACCCTATGTGGTGGGTGCTATTATTATCTCCATTTTACAGATAAGAAAAATGGAAGCAAACACAGAGAGGTTAAGGAATCTGCCCAAGGTCATGCAGCTTGATAAGTGTGAAGTTGAGCAGTCTGGTTCCAGACCTTGTTCTAATTACTACCCTGTACTGCCTCTGTGTATTTTCCATCCAACATGACCCCTAAACACAAGCCTCTACTTCATCAGGAGCTCAACCCAAGATAAATACTGGAGGAAAAAATGGGCTGGGTAAGAGAGAGTGTGTCTCTCCAAAATGGTGTTTCATACAGCATTTTCAATAGGGCTTGGACTGTGTACTTTCTCCACATTCTGCCCTGCCTTTAGGCCCTGACTCCTTTATAAAGGTCACTGGGTCATGGACTGCCATGCAAGGCCTCTGCAGTACCTCAAGTTCACCTGGGCCTACTGTGATGAAGTGTTGAGACCCATTTTCCTTTTAAAGTACTTCACTGCATTATCCAGAATGATAAACACCCACCCTCCCACCTGAACTGGGTATTGGGAAGAGCTGGTCCCCTCTTCCCCAGATACAGCCTGCTTTTGGAGCTCCCTGGAGAAGGGAGGGTCCCCCAGGAAAGACCAGGTGGGGTTTCCCAGCCTGCCATATTACCCAAGGCTGTGCTCCATTCTTCCAGCAACTCCACTTTCATGAACTGGTTGGAAGGGGTGTGTCTTCCAGCCACTTGATCAGGGCATTCACCAGGTCCTTGTGGTTGCTGGGGAAGATGCCCAGGTGGTCCCCTGGCTGGTACTACAGCTCCTGATTGCCACTGGTGTGGAGACACATGGAGATGGTGGATCAAATGTAGGAGAGGGCAGGGCAACTACAGGACAAGGGTCACCACCTACTACCCCCTCTCTGCTTCTTTGTCTGCCCTTGTTGGCTCCACTTCCCCTTCCATTCTCCAACTAGGCTCTTGTCCCCACCATTCCACACCATGGCATGGATGAACATCACCCATTAGCAAATCCTTGCAAATCCAATGGCTGGTTCCCAGTGTTCACCTTGACCATGGAAGCAACATGGCCATAGCTTCTCACTCCCTTTCTTCTCTTGGGTTCTAGCATCCCAGGATTTCCTGTCTCTCCTCCTGCCCAGTCTCCATCACTGGTTCTTTATCATGTCACCAAACTCTGGACATTGGAGCAGCGAGGGCGCAGGCCTCAGACTGTTTTGTTTTTCTATCTTGCTGACTGTACTTCATTTTTCTCTATCACACTTACCCTCATCTGACTTTAGGTATAGTTGATATCCTTATATAGTTTATGGCCTATCTCATCCAGGGACAATATAAACTCTATGAGGGCAGGAAATTTGTCTATTTTGTCCACTGCTCTTTCCCTGAAGTCTAGAACAACATATGGCACATAAGAGGTGCTCAAAAAATATTTTTTGAATGAAGAAACCTCAGGTTTTCAGGGCTAACCAGCTGCTGGACCAGGCCCTGTTCTGTTCTCTGGTTCTCTCAATCACCACTACCCCATTGGAGCCACTGGAAGTTTCCTCAATCTGTGAAAATCCTCTCTCCTAAGAAATCCAAATCCCATCCGCTTCTGCAACCAGGGGTTCTCATATCATGATGGTAAAGAGAAAAAGACTTGACCATAAGCTCAGGTTCCTGTTATTTACAAATCCACCAATATTAAAAAATGGAGAGATCTAAGGGAAAAAAAAAGAAAGAAATTCATTTATAGCTGAGTCATGCCCTTTTGCATTGATTTTTGTGTCTGAAGTACAGAAGCCCTGTGAAACCTAAATGGATTCAAGAATGAATCCTGATAATAGGATTATTCTGACGCCCCTTTTCCAGTTTCAGTACAGATATAGCACAGTTTATGTGATACCTGAAAACTTTGAGATCCATCAGACTTTGGGAAACCAAATCATTTGCACTTTTTGAGTCACCCTCACATTTGAAATTTGCTTTCTCTTCACTGCCAATTCTTTCCAGTTGATAGAGGCACTTGAAGTCTCTATATTCTCTATGGTATGTTCATCAACATTTGAATATTCCAGTGGGACTTGCTATTTAAAGGAGTTTTTTTTGGGAACAACCAAGAGTCCTTTTGTGCTGCAAGTAGTCACCCTTTTGAAAAAAACAGTTGCAGTGGCATATTTTTGGGGTGCCGTTGATTTTCCTGAAGCAAGGCAATCCTGTCCCTAGCATGGTGGAGAACTCAGAAACCATAATGGTGGATGACTGTGTTAGGGCCTGGGGTCCTACCTCCCACCCTGGGGATACCTTGTGCCCTCTATGGAGCACTGATCTCTTCAATTGTTGGGTCTCGCATGAGTCTCTGAGCTCATGGCCCTCCTTTGGTCCCCCCAGAACAAAGGCTTCATCATCCCCTGTGGGTCCAAGGAAGGGAATTCATGGGGGCTAATAGCCAGCAGGGGGATCTGTGGGGTTTCTAATTTGGAGGCCTCCTATGGCTTCTCAGTGGAAGCCTTTGAAAGGCCCACAAATCAATTCCAGCTTTCTCTCAGATCATTATGATTTCTTTCAGAAGTCTAGTTGCCTCTGTTCTTTGGACCGAACTTGCCGAGCTGGCACACTCATGCTGGTAGCCCCATCCCCCAGGACTTTTGAAAGCAAAAGAAGGTGGTCAGGCACATAAGGGGCAGGGAATGCAGTTGTCAGGGAAGCTAGGAGGTGGGCCCAGGCTCTTCCTGGGCTAGGGCTGCCAGCAAGGGCATGGCCAAGCTGCTGACTGCACATGGCTTGCTGAGACCGAGTCTCAGTACAGAATGGTGGTGCAGCCCCCAGGCACCTTACTGACCAGTGCTTGATGCTTTGCAGGACAGAGATTCTCCTGGGTGGCCCTGGCCTGAGGGTCAGCTGTCTCAAATCTCAGTTCCCCTGGGGATTTATAAGTGTAAGATTTCCTAAGATTTTTATTTTAAGCCTGGAACCCACATGGGCAGGTCGGGAAGTACTGAGAGCAGGAGAAGAGCCTGTCCTGCCACTGCAGCAGCAATCTGGGCCCTCTCCACCCCCCTCTTCCAGGGTATCCCCTATATGTGGTGTATTTACATTCATTTATGGAAACATCACACACATGCATCCACACATACACATATACATGGCAGTGGTTCAATAATGGGTTCACAGGGGAAAGAACGGTCTGCATTGTAATGTCTAACATTAAATTAAAGAAAGCTAAAGCTCATTCTTCAATGAAAATAGAAAATATTGTCACAGCTTGAGTTTGCCAGGTTCATTCAGTCAAGATTTACAGTGAGCACCAGGCACAGTGCTAGGCACTGCCGAGAGACTGATGGGTAGAGGGAGGCAAGTGCCCTGCTCTCACTGAAATGTAATTGCAGGGGGTCTCAGATGGGTTGGATGGCATGGGTGGGTATCAGCAGGTTGGGGCAGTGGGCTAAGTCAGCTAGGATGGCCAGGGAAGGCCTTTCCAGGAATTTGATGTTTGAGCAGAGACCTGAGTGACAAGACAGAGGCAGTATGGCATGCAAAGAACTGGGGCGAGGATCCTCCAGGCAGAGGAAGCAGTGAGTGCAAAGCTGGGACATGTGTGGCACATCAGAGGAAAGGAAAGGACGCTTGAGTGTTCGGAGAGCAGTTGATACATCTACACAGGGGTGGGTAGTAGGAGAATGAGGCCAGAGAGCCTCATTCTGTCCAGGGGCAGGAGCCAGATCTGTCATGGCAAGGAGTTTGGGACCATTGGAAGGCGGTAAACTGGGGAGAGATAGGTTTTAGTTTATGTTGTTAAGGACTGGTTGCTGTATGGAAAATGGATCTTTGGAAGAAAAGTCAATGAATAAGGACACAGGTTAGGTGGCTCTTCTAGTCACCCAGACCAGAGAGGTCGGTAGCTTCCATGATAGCAGTTAAGTTGCTGAGATGTAGTTTAAAGACAAAGAACTGCACCAATGGAGAGAAGGGATGTAGAGGGTGAGGGCAAGGGAGGAAACAAGCATGACCCTTGAGATATGGTCAAATGGTGATGCCCTCTGATGGGGAAGGCTGGAAAGAAGCCACCATATCAGAGGGGAAAAGAGAGTCAAGGGCTGTGCTGACCAAGAACTCACTGCCATCATGTACCACCACTCACTCAAATACCCCAGGGCTCAGTCCCCTTCTGCATCTTCACACTTGCTACTCCTTCCTAGAGGTCCTTCCTTGATTCTCTTGTGACAGTCTGTGAACCTTAGAGGTTCATCTCAGCTCTGAAACTCTGCTCCTCCTTCTTACTCCTAGAGCTTTCTATCTGCACTCCATCACACTTCTGTGTGGTTTGCTAATTGTTCTGTGTTCATTAGAAAATGTATTCTCATGGTACTGATGCTGACTGTGGCCACTTCTCTCCTTCCATTTGTCCAGATAACCCTCCAAAGGCTATTTATTTCCTCTGAAGTACTTTGCTTGCAGTTAAGGGTCTCTTCTGGTGGGGGTGACTTGTGCTGTCTTGGCCATACTCCCCTGCACTAAGCAGCCATCTTCGGCCTTGGCAGGGAAATCAAAGGAGAGTGTCAAGCCTTTTCACTCACTTTTCCTTTTTTTTTCTTTTTAATATACCCTTTAAAACTGGAAATGCCATTAAGTTTGAAAATAGGTAGCTCTACAAAGCATGCTTTTAAAGAAATAAAGACCCAGGTACCATTTGGTACATTTTTGGGTGCTAATCCATAGGTGATTTTAATACCATGTTCCAGTTCTTAAACTTGTTTGGAATATTCCCTTGTAAGTCACTCTCCCCCTGTTTAGAGTGAGCCAAAAGCTGGGAAAGGGATGATCCTGCAATTCTGGTTCAAATCAGCATCAAAGTATTTGCAAGTTTTCTTGCTGCTTATGTACCATGTTTTAGGGAGTAATTTTTGTGACCCAGTTTCACAATTTGCTGCTGAAAGTAATTTTGAATAGATTTTTTAAAAAGAGGTACTGGGGATTGAACCCAGGACCTTGTACATGGGAAGCAGGCACTCAACCACTTGACCTACATCCATTCCCCTCCAATTGGTTCTTAGTCTTTTCCAATGATCTTTAAGTTGTCCCTTTCCATAGGGCAGGAATGGGAATTACAATACACATTTCAAATACAGATTTCCTCTATATGTCAGAGATCTTCATGGTCTGATGATTGCCTTTAACTAATTATTCAGAGATTGATTTCCCAATCTGTTTCTTTAGAGTTTGAAAATCTAGTTAGGAGAGAACATGGGACCATGGCACTGTATCTTGCTGATCACTTTTAACAAAGGTTACCATGTAGAAAGCATGTATACTAAAACTACTAAACCTGCAGAGGGCAAAAAGCTGGGATGGATAAAGGAATAGTAAGGAAAACCTACAACATGCTAGTTGCTCTGTGTACCTCATCTTTAATACTCGGCAGCCTTGCAAATCTATTGAGGCCAAATATGTAACTATTAGGCACATTGATTTTAGAGGCAGGTAACCAGGTCAGTGTGACCTTCAGAAAGGTCTGTGTCATTTCTCAATTTAAAATATGGATGCTGATAGTACCTACTTTGTCTCCATGCTGTTTGTGGGAATTATGAGTGATCATGCCATCATTCCCAGGTTATAGGAAGGAAACAGGAACTCGGGACATCTGAGTGATTTGCCAAAGGCTCCATAGGTGGTATGTGCAGAGCTGGGGTGGGAACCCATGGCTGGCCAGCTGGAGAGCCCACTCTTTGCACTATGCAAAGCAAAGAATCAAGATTTTAAAAGACCTGCATGGGCTGGCATCTCAAAATGAAAAAGAGTCCATTCCACATGGATCAATGCAAAGACCTTTGCTAGTGATAACAAATTTACTTCTACGAGTCGAGGGTTGGACAGGCCTGGCTTGATCAATTTGAAAAGACTCAGAGGTCTGCAAGCAGCAAGGCCATCAGCCTGATAGGAGAGCACAGAGCTGCATGGCCATTAGGACAACATCTGCCATCTCAGTGGCATTAGCATGTCCTGTTCAGATGGGGAAGGTAAGAATAGGTTCAGCATGCTGGGCAGTGATCAC
>JAQZBX010046649.1:0-20707 GCA_029593785.1 Cabassous unicinctus | reverse complement strand
GTTAGTGGCCCTGAATAACCAAAAATACCTTTAAAAATAAGAATAGAGTGGGAGGACTCTCTCTTCCTGACTTTAAAGCTTATTACTTATATGCAGTGGTAGAAACCACCATGGTTCTGGCATGAATTCAGGAATATTGACCAATGAAACTGAATCAAGAACTCAGAAATAGACCCTCACATCTACAATCAAGTGGTTTTTGAGAAGGTTTTCAAGACCTCCCAGCAGGGCCAGAACACTCTATTCAACAAATGGTGCTGAGAGAACTGGATAGTCATATACAAAAGAATGAAACAGAATAGGAAAAAGACTTGAAAAAACAATTGTCCTAAGAAGAAATACAAATGGCAAAATAACACATGAAAAACGTTCAACATTACTAATGAGTAAGGAAATGCAAATCAAAACTACAATGATATATAATTTCACATCTATTAGAGAGGCCACTATTAATATGTCAGAAAATTGTAAGTGTTGGAGAGGATGTGATGAGATAGGAATGCTTGTTCGCTGTTGGAGGGAAAGTAGAATGTACAGCTACTATGGACAACAGTTTGGATTCCAAGATGGATTCCAAGATGGAAATTCAATATTCTTTTGGCTATTGTGTGGGTCTTCAAACTGAGACAACACCCAATGACCAAATGAACAAATTCATAGTCCATAGAGGCATTTCTCAAGTGCACCCTTCCCACACATCATCCCACCACTCACACCCTGTACCAGGGATATTTCCCTACCACCTTTGCAACACTTCTGCAATCAAATCCCTTTACAAACAAAGCCAAATAATAATAAAAATAAATACAAATTTTAAAAAATTAAAAAATATTTTTTGCATGTGCCTTTCATTACCATAAAATCTGTTAGCTTTTATGTATAATGACAACTTTGTTCTGTATGTTCCCCAAGTGTCTTATCTCTTTCACTGTATTTTCAAAGAAGGTTTAGGTTATAGAAAAGTCAATAGAAAATAAAGGGGATTCACATATACTACACCCCCTCCCCCTCTCACACTTTCCCCTATTAGTAACATCTTACATATGTATGGTACATTTGTTACAATTGAAAAATATTGAAGTATTGCTATTAACCATAGCCAATGGTTTACATTATGTTTTGCATTTGGTACCCTACACTTCTATAGGATTTGACTAAATGTACAATGGCTTGTATCTGTCACTGCATGGTCATGCACAACAATTCCAATGCCTTAACAGAGCTCTATGTTCCACCTATTTTTCCCTTCCCATTCCCTCTGAACCTATGGTAACTACGAAGTTTCAAGCTTCGTAGAATAAATTTCATAATTACATGTAATAATATTGAGAGATTGACAAAACGGCTTGTTTGCTTTTATAAGGCACTTACTGTGCTCTTGAGAGATTCTTGCCTCTCTATTTGAAAATATAGAAGGTCTCCCCAGGATGGGAGTTTGATATTTTCTTGTTTATTGTGTGGGTCTCTGCTCAAGGAGATAACACACTCTGAGAAGATGGAAACATTCATATTTCATAAAAGCATGTGCCAGGTTCACCCTTTCCCACATATCCCCCAACTATTTTGAGGGACATGGATGTATATGTCCACGAAGGACAATGTACTCTTAACAGGCCTACCCTGAGAAACATACGTAACAAATGTCAAGCTCTCAAGACAAAGAGGAACTCTGAAAACCGAAAAAGAAAAAAATTCCACCACATAAATACGTGATTTCTCTTCTGAAACCATGGAGAAGGCATTGTTATGACATAGTTAAGGTGTTAAAGGAAAAAAAAACCACCAGTCATGTATTCTTTTTTGGGCAAAGCTGGCATTCAAAAATGTGGGAGACTTCAAAATATCCACAGATAAACAGAAATTAAAGGATTTTGCCATTAAGAGACCTGCCTTTCAAGAAATACTAAATAGTGTGCTGCAGGTTGAGGGGGAAAATAGGAGCAAGAGGGCTGGAAGAGAATGTAGAAAATAAGATTATTTCTAATTGTAACTAAAAGGATAAAAAGAGAAATAAAAAAAATATATGTAACATAGAGCACTTAAAGAATAAATGGATAATATAAATACTACCTTGACAGTAAGAACATTGAATGTTAATGGCCTTATTTGTATGCTGTCTAAAATAAAATTACCTTATATCCAGTGACATAAAAAAGTTGCAAGTGAAGGGATCATAAATGATTTTACATGCAATCTATAACCAAAAAAGGGCAGAGTAACTATACTAATATCAGACAAAATGGACTTTAAGTGCAAAACTATTGTAAGAGACAAGAAGGACACTATAAATTATTAAGAGGTAATCTATCAAGAAGAAAGAGCAATCATAAATGTTTATGCATCCAACCTGGGTCCCCCAAAATTCATGAGGCAAACATAGGGAAACTAAAGGGAGAAATAGATGCTTCTGCAATTATAGGGGAAGGCTTTAATATACCATTATCATCATTAGATAGAGCATATGAAGAGAGTGTGTATTAGTCAGTGTTCTATCAGGGAACAGATTCAACAGGAGATATCTGTCAGTAATATGAGATTTAGTGAGTCTCTCACATGACGTTAAGGATGCACAAGTTCAGATTCTGTGGGTAGGCTGCAAACCAGATGCTCTGTTGAAAACCCAATGAAAGGTCTTTGATGAGTTTCTTGGAGAAGTGGGCTGCCCAAAAATGAGCTGGGAAATTTTCTCTGACTATTGAAATCACTTCCCATTTTAAGGTATTCAACTGATTGGATAAAAGCGTCACCCATTTCTGATGGCAATCTCTCTGATTGATGCAGATGTAGCCAACCATCCACACAGTAAACTCACTGGTGACCAAGTCCATAAATGTTCTTGTATTGCCATTAGCCCAGTGCTTGATGGAACAAACACTTGGACATAATTACCTGGCAGAGATGACACATTAGCAGAACCATCACAGAGGGCTAATAAAGAAAGAGATACCTTGAAAAATATGTCAGAGGATTTAGTTCTAATAGACATTTAGAGGACATTGCTTCCAAATGAAGCAGCATATATGTTCTTTCAAGTACACATAGATCATTCTCCAGGATAGAACACATGTTAAGTCACAAAAGAAGTCTCAATAAAGTTAGAAAGATTGAAATTATACAAAATAATTTACTGATGACAATGGAATGAAGATGGGAATTAATAAGGGCAGAGCAAAAGAATAGACAAAAATATATGGAAGTTAAACAGCAAAATTAAACATTCATTGAGTCAAGGAAGAATTTGCAAAGAAAATAAATAACTAACTTTAAATAAATGAAAATGAGAACACAACATACCAAAGCTTATGGATTGCAGCTAAAGCAGTGCTGAGAGGGAAATTTACAGCCTATATTTAAATGCCTATATTTGAAAAAATGAAAGAGCTAATATCAATGATGTAACAGGACACATGTAAGAACTAGAAAAAGAACAACAAACTATTTTCAAAGCAAGCCAAAAGGAGGAATTATCAAAGATTAGAGCAGAACTAAATGAAATTGAGAATTAAAAAATACTAGAAAAATTAACAAAACCAAAAGGTGATTCTTTGAGATTATTAAAATTAACAAATTCTTAGCTAGACAAACAAAGAAAAAAAAGAGATGCAAATATATAAAATGAAAAATGAGTGAAGGGATACCAACATTGATCCCACAGAAATAGAGTATCATCAGAGGATACTTTGAAAAACTGTATGCCAAAAAATGGATAAGTTAGATGAAATGGACAAATTTGTAAAAACACACAAGCAACCTACATTGATGTAAGAAGAAATTGAACTCAACAGACAAATCATAAGTAACAAGATTGAATTACTCATCAAAAACCTCCCAAACAAGAAAAGCCCAGCACCAGATGACTTCACAGATGGATTCTATCAAACGTACCAGAAAGAATTAACACTAATCCTGCTTAAACTCTTTCAAGAAATAGAAGTAGAGGGAACATTACCTAACTCATTCTATTATGGCAACATCATTCTAATACCAAAGCCACATAAAAATACCACAGGGAAGAAATAACTACGGACCAATCTATCTAACAAAGTCATAAGCCAAAATTTTCAACAAGACTCTTGCTAATCATATTTTAAAAACCACATCAAATTTATTATACATCATGGTCAAATTGGTTTTATCCTTGGAATGCAAGAATGGTACAACATGGAAAAATCAATCAATGTAATACACCTAGTAACAATTGAAAAAAATAATCACAAGAATTTCTATTGATGCTGAATAAGCATTTGACAAGGCACAACATACTTTCTTGATAAAAATACTTTCAAAGACAGGAATAGAAGGAAATTTCCTCAATATGATAAAGGGTATATATTGAAAACCCACAGCTATCATCATATCCAATGGTGAATGGTAAAGGTTTTGCTCTATGATCTGGAAAACGATAAGGCTGCCCACTGTCACCACTCTTATTTTATCATTGTGTTAAGTGTATGAGCTTGAGCACTTAAGCAAGAAAAGTAAATGAAAGTCATCCAAATTGGAAAGGAAGAAGAAAACATTTCATTATTTGCAGATGACCTGATCCTATACATAGAAAACTCCAAAAAATCTTCAACAAAGCTTCTAGAGCTGATAAACAAGTTCCGTAAAGTGGCAGGATATAAGATAAACACACAAAAATTAGTAACTTCTGTACATAATAATGAGTGAACTGAGGAGAAAATAAAAGTATTTCATTTACAATGGCAACTAAATGAATCAAATATATAAGAATAAACTGAACTAATATGTAGAAGACTTGTATACAGAAAACTGCACAACATTGTTAAAGGAAATCAAAGCAGACCTAAATAAATAGAAGAATATTCCATATTCATGGATTGGAAGACCTAACATCAATATATCTGTCCTACTCAAATTGATTTACAAATTTGATACAATCCCAATAAAAATTACAACAGCAGGTTTACTGAATTTAGAAAGGTAATTATCAAAAATATTTGGACTGCAAGGTCCCTGAGTAGCCAGAAATATATTGAAAATGAAAAATGAAATTGGTAGAATTATTCTACCTGATTTTAAATAATACTACAAAGGTACAGTGATCACATCAGCATGGTATTGCCTCAAGGATAGACATACTGACAAATGGAACTGAATTAAGAGTTCTAATATAGATCTGTGCATATACAGTCAACTGTTGTTCAGTAAGGCCCACAAGCCCACTCAACTGGGACTAAATGGCCTCTTCAAGAAATGGTGCTTGGAGAACTGGATATATATATCCAGGCTTGGTTTTTTAAAGATATCCTATCAAAAATGATTTTACTGAGCAAGCAATTCATAGGTAGTGTAAGTAGTTTCCAGTTTCCATTATCCCACAAAAATGCAAAATTATTAAAAACTGGCAGAGCCAATACCATTAGAGCTCTGAAAGCACAAAATGGATGCAGCAACTGCATGAGCAGTGAATCAACAAAGCAGCACTTAAAGAAACATGAGATAATTGGATAGAGATCATACTCTTCTCTTCCATCTCCTTAATGTCATAGTGAGAAGTTGGCATGTGTGCTTGTGAATTAAACCTATGTGCAGATGAAGGCACATGCATTTTGGTGATAATTTATGGAGCATCAGTCTGAAGTACTGAACAAATCCACACATCTCTGGCTCACCCTCCCAAAACTTACTCTGCAGGCAGAAGTCATTTATACACAGCTAAAGCAGTGTAAAAATCAATAAATTTGAATAAGAGTGGATAAAAGGATTCCTGTATCAAAACTTACACTAGAATAACTGGAAGGGGGATGAGTCATTTCGATGGAAAAAAATGGAATATTTGTATTCCTGTATAAAGGACAATCTTTGAGGCCATAAGCATATGCCCAGGACAATAAATTTGAAAATATTGAAAACATGTATCTTCTCACACTACATTGTATTGAAATGGGAATCAGTAACAGAGAGAGACCTGGAATATCCACAAATATGTAGAAATTGAACATCACATTCTTAAACAATCTTTGGGTCAAAGAAGTTGTCAGAGAAGATAAGAAGTGCAAGAAAATAAAAACACAACATACCAAAACATAGAGTATACAGTGAAGGCAAAGAAGAGTGAAATTGATAGATTTAAATGCTTACGTACAAGAGAAAATCTGAAATTAAAACCTTAACCTAGTAAAAGAAGAAACTAGTAAAACTAGTAAAAGAAGAGCAATATAATCCAAAATGAAGAAAAGGGAGGAAACAAAGAATAGAGTGGAGATAAATGAAACAATGAAAAACAATAGAGGGGGTCAAGCTCCCAGAGCCCCTGAACGGTAACCACTGCCCAGGGGCAAACCCACTGCCTGTCCCAAGGGAACAAAGGGCTCAGATTCTAGGAATGCCCTTTCTCCCTGTTTGCTCTGCCTGGGCTCTTGCCTTGGTTGCAAACAACTTCCTAGAATGATCTTGATCTCACAGCTCTTACCCTGCTTGGTTCTAGCCCTTTAGCCCGGGCTCTTCTTTATGGAGCTCCCTCTCCAGACACATGTGCCATGGTCTTATGTCTGTTTTGTTTGACTGGAGAGCAGCTGTGAGTCATCACTGGGCTGAGTTTAACTCCCTCCTACACAGTTCATGCCCTTGTGTCATTAGGCTCGGCCCACCTGTTGGGACGAGTCCTGGGGTTGCTGTGGCTAACAACAGGCCCTGGTGCCAAGGCCAGACCTAGCTCCCATGCCTCATCTATGGAACATCCAGTCCCTTCTGGCTCTGGAATAACTTCTCTCTGGGACAGCACATTATGAGGCTTAATTCAGTGGTTTTCTAATATTTATAAGAATATTTATTAATAAGGCTTATTTTAGTGGCTTGAAGATCATGGCTTTGAGTTTGTTTATCTTCTTTTAAATTTTATTTTTTTAATTTTTGCAGACAGATCTGTGGATCTATCAAATTGAGGCAGGTTAGTACAGAGTAATGGAGGAGAAGATGACCCACAACATGGCTGACACACAACATGGCTGTCAGACCACATGGCCAGCAGATAACATGGCTGCAAGACATTGCTGAGACCTTGAGTTTAACCTTGAGGTCCCAGTTTCTCTTTCCGAGACCTCTCCTTGACTCCAGACATTCCAAAAAGGCCTCACAATTGGCCCCCACCATAGGAGAGATAACCAATAACCACTGTGACCCATTCCCTTATCATTATCAAGTGGATAGAAAAATGAACAGTTTAAAAAGTAATCACATGAGGCAGACCCCACTCTCTTCCCAGAGGGGCCTGCACCAAGTCTTGGTGTGTATTTTTTGTCTCCTATTTCTCAGCAAGCAC
This sequence comes from Cabassous unicinctus, assembly GCA_029593785.1. Classification (NCBI taxonomy): domain Eukaryota; kingdom Metazoa; phylum Chordata; class Mammalia; order Cingulata; family Chlamyphoridae; genus Cabassous; species Cabassous unicinctus. The sequence continues at coordinate 13,422 of JAQZBX010046649.1, read as the reverse complement.
TCTTTTTTACCTCATTTCCCAAATAAATTCTTTTTACTGGCCTAATTAAACAAGTGTGTTCATAAATTCTTTTATGCATCATAGCCAAGAACCTAGAGGAATCCAATGCTTCTCCATCTTCATTTGGTGAGCCATTGCCTGGAGAAAGATAAGTGAGCTGTGCTTCCAGAATCCTACCAGAAACTGGTGAATTTTAAGACCTGTCTGTGCCCTCTATTGGTTCTACCATTTTAAAGGGAGTTAATGGACAGGGGTTCTTGGATAAGCTCCCAAAGGGCATTAACTCAGTCTTCCTGAACTCCTTGGTCCCTTCCTTGAGGTAGCATGAGCTAGTGCCCACACTGTGTAGATGAAGTTCCAGGTAGCAGGTGAAACTGCCTTTGAGACCTGACTGAGCACATAGTCTAAATCCAGGGGTCCACAGGGAGTTTACCAGACACTTTCTAAGTTCAGAATGGCTATCACCCATTGTATTATTTCCTTAGAATGTTAGTGTACTTTTTTTTCTTTTTTCTTTTAAAATAGTTATAATTTTCTTTTTTTTTTTTTTCATTAAAAAAAATTTAATATCCTTGGATTACATAAATATTACACAAAAAATATTGGGATTCCCATATGCCTTACCTCCCACACTTCCCAAAACCTCCCACATAAACATCCTTCATTAGTGTGGCACACTAGGGAAGAGCTATTGACTAGAGTGGACTTACTGTTAGTTTACTCTTAATTAAAGGTGCCTTTGATCTTTCAACTACTGCTCTCCTCATTCTGGGTCTGTGAGATGCTTTAGATTGCCTTAGAAACTGAAAATGCATTTGTTATTGAGGCCTAAGCCCCACCATCAACAGTGCCCTGAGGCCTTGCTCTTTCTCCCTCCTGGAGAGGTCCAGAGATTGTCTGGGGTGAGAGGATGGTCCCTGAGTGTGTTTGTAGGCAAATCATAGGACAATTAATTTCTAGTTTTTATGGGCTTTTACTGTCAGGTTTAACTGAGGAAATCCAACCCTGGAAGTGGCTATGGAGTTAGCTCACTCATAGCCAGGTCCTAAAACCACTGCAAAGTAGGCAAACACATTTAAAGGTCCTTAGCCAGGCCAATTCCTAGCAGGAAAGCCCGACGTGGGTGTTTTGTTCTGGAAAGCGGACACAGATGCCCCCAAGTCCTCTAAAGCTCTGGGGATGACAAGAGACAAAGCTCCAGATTCCCAAAATGTGGGACAGAGAGCAGGGTCCCTAATTTCCAGGAGGCTGATTCGGCAACAACCCCATTCCATCAGGATAGTGGTGGGACACCATCCAAACTGATGAACACATTTTCCTCACCCAGAATAATGAACCACTCTGAAATTGGGACTACCTGCTTAGTCTAATCTTCCTGCCACACCTTGTGGCCACAGTGTGGCTGAGAGTGGGCTCTGTATGGGAACCAAATTCCAGTTAAAGCTGTGTAAGAGAGGAGAAGGTAAATGCATATGAGCCAGGGACCACATGGTCATGTCTCCTTAAATCAGGAGTTGTTAACAAGGGGTCTGTGGAACACACACAAAAAATGGATGATAACTCCTGACTTAAAGGAATGAAGAAATGCACTCCATTTACTAAATCTCTCCCCTGTAGATTAAGGAACATCTTCATATGCCATCAACTATGAGTAAAAGATTCCTAGTAACCTAGGTCCCTGACTATTCCTTGTAACAGTAGAGTCCTTCCAGTAAAAAAGTCTTGTGAGGTTTTACCCATTTTGTGAGTAACTAATGGGACTCAGCCCCAATTCTTGTCTCATTGGAGGGGCAGGGCTTCTCTAGAACCCTTAGCTCTGTATCTAACAGCTCTCCAGGTATATTCCAGGAGCAATGTCGCTGGAGGCTCAAGCATGAAGTGTCTGCCATGGACAGACTCTGGGAGCTTTTCATCCAGGTGATTCTAAAGTGAAGACTTTCCCTAAGTTAAACTAAGTGTAAAATTCTCTCTTCTTTTCTAACCTGTGCTTGCTTTAACTTTTTTAGTCTGCTTGCACCCAGAAACTCATAAATTAGATTTGGGGTTCACCTGTTGCAAAGTGGATAATGGTCAAAGGTAACCTAAAAGATAAAATGTGAGTCTTTAAATGTGAATACCAAGCAGAAATTAAAATTGATGTATAAAGAAATCACAAGTGGAATTAAATCAACTGCAGAAAAAGAAAAACTTAGCAAAATTATTACTAATAAAATTATTCTAGTTGCTTAATGAATGGAAGTGCTCAAATTCTCTTTAAGTGAAAAATTACTGGAAACTGTAACTTAAAATTAGGATATTATATAGATGCCTTTATATTATAAAATAGCAGAAGAATAGTTACTGAAATTATTATAAGTGGGTGCATGTAGCCTAAATTTAGCTATTTTAGTGGTAATCTTAAACTAAACTCACCTTTGATTATGGTTATTTTATAACTAAATTCACCTAGTCCTTAAACTTCAGCTATTGTGGTGGTAATTATGAACTGAGTTTGCTTTCATTTATGGATATTTCAAATCTAGTCTCACCCCTTCTCTTTGCTTATGGTTATTTCATGACAGCTTCTGCTCCCTATAGGTCAGGGTAAATCAAACATGAGACACCCCTGTCTCCTCTCCTTGCACTGGTATTAGTGACCCTACTTTCTCTAAATTGCTTTCACTAAATTGCTTCCTGGTGTAATTCTCAAACCTTCAGGTTGAACATCCACTCTTCCATTCCAGTGGTCACCAGAGTCCTGTTATCTCTGAGGACTGAGAAGTGAGGGAGACCTCCCACCTTGACTGTCAGGGGTTCCTAAAAGCAGCAATTCATGAGAGAAACCAGTTTCCTTGAGAATTCAATAGCCTCAGTGAGTGCACATAGAACACGTCTTGCTCATCCAAGGTCTGCTAAGGACAAAGTGGGAAATAATCAAAGTTCTGAATCAAAGGAAAACTGTGTTGGAGCATTGGAGACATTTTGGTTATGAGCCAATAATTAAAGAGTGAAGTTCCTGTGCAGGGCTGCACTGTCACCATGCAATTGAAGTGATTAAGAAGAGTCTTCAAAGAAACTTTACCGTTAAAATTATTTTGTGAAAGAACGAAAGTTTTAAGTAACTTTACTAAGTTGTGTTTCTGTGCCAAACTCTATTCATGTCTGCCTATCTACTCAATATATATCTTCATACATTGGGAGGGTAATATCAAATTAACAAATGAAAATTCTTAAATGATCTCTATTCAAATCATATTTGCAGTTATACATGTGAGTAGGTATTCCTGGAGCCCGAATTAGGCTGAGCTGGATGGAAGTGTAATGTAGAAATCTGAATATAGGAGCTATTGGAAAAGAGAAAAGGAGTTTCATGAGCTCTTTGGCCTACCCAACCCCCAAGGCCTTCTTTTTGCAAGAGCTCTGAGGGAGGGGCTACGTGGTGTAACATATTAAACCTCTTCTCAGCTGGGGAATTAAGAATCACTATTTGTCCTGTAATTCCCCAATGCAAATCTATAACAATCTTAAAACAAGCATGGTTAATAATTTATTACAAAATTTCAATAAGTAAAGGAAAATTCCTTAAAAGCTATGAAAAGATATTTTCTAAATTATAATTAAAATAAATTAAACACTTGTAATATATTTGAGAACTTAGCAGTTAGTATGTTTTTAAGATTATTCAATTTTAAAATTTTATTTTAAAATTTTTAGGCTCCTGTAAAGGAAGGAAAAGAAACATTCCTTGCATAAACTTCAATGGTTTCAATTTATTTAGCTTGAGTACAATCTCTTTTGTTTATAGAATACCAAGTAAAAACAATAACATTAAGTTCACGTTTAATGAAATGAAGCTAAAAAAGAAAATGTAGGTCTGCCCTCTCTTAAATGGATAAAGTAAATTTCATTAGTTGCTAACTCTAATTTAAAAAGTTTATCTTAAGGTAAAGTAACCAGTCTATGTGGTTATGATTAATAATAAGGAGTTTACTTCTAAACTGAAGCATTTAAATGACTACTTCCAAGAAGCCATTATTAATTAGAAATCTAAACTGATATTAATAGCAAAAAGTTACTTCATAACAGGAAAACCTGTCAGAGGCCACCTCAATCAGCATGTTAAAGTGGTGGTAAGCAAATATAATCTTAATTCCATTGGGAATCTTCAGGATTCATAAAACAATGGAGAAAGTAAAATTTCTGTGCTGCTAAAATAAAATACCTGTGTACTTATTGCCATGATAGTAAAAGTGTAGAAGCAAATAGCAAAGTACTAACAAGTTACATAGCACTGGAAGTATTTAGAAAGTATATAAAAATCAAAAGAAACTTCAACATTGTCCAATGCTTGTACATTCAAACTAGGCCTTCAGTACACTGCAGGTTACCTCTCCATTGGAGTTATTGACCAGGTTGGTCACTGACCCCTAAAACAATAAACATATCTACTACATCTCTCATTGTGCCTGAAGTGGAAGGAGAGTACACTGTAGTTTCAAACTCCTGAAGCAGTCCGTGATGGCTTGATATGGCCAGATGCACAATGGACATTGCCTCCAAACTGGCACTGTTTCATAGTCCCACAGGGAGGTATGCACTAGGCCCATGGAATGCTGGAGCCTACATTCCTAGCTTCTCTCTAGGGCTAATGGTGCTGCATCATGCTGGCTGTGTGAAGGACATACCAAATGGAGCAATGATTACCAGAATACAGTACATAGAACTTAGAAGCAATTGGTGTTATGGCCACTCCCATGGAGTAATAACATATAGGGTATCACAAACCTGGGGCTTAGGTCTATTAATTGAAGCTCAAAGAGAAATTTATCCATTGTGTAGTGCATTAATTAGTACTAAGTACTGTACCTACATCTCTCCTATTCTAGACATAAGCCTGATGATTACTGTTATCTTTCCTAATCTAGATCATATTCAGAGGGATTTTGAACATGTTAAAAGTCCTGGTAAACTTCATTTTCTAAATAGTTAATAAACATGCCTGTAAGATAAAGGAATAGTCACCTTGCCTGACAGCAGTGTGGGCAACAGCATTTTTTTTTGTTTTGATTTAATTTTTTTAAATTTTGTATATTTAATAATTGAAAATATAAACAATTAAAAACTAAAAAGTAAACACAAATGAATAAATATATACATTTTTCAAGTAAATGTACTGGATACATATAAAATATTTTTTTGAATCAAACAATATGTTACACAATATATTTGGTTCATAGTAACGCATTCATACAGTACTTGTCCTTTTGTGTCTCGCTTGCTTCACTCAACATAATGTCCTACAGGTTCATCCATGTTGTCATATGCTTTATGACTTCATTTCTCCTTACAGCTGCATAATATTCCATCATGTGACTAGGGCACAGTTTGTTTATCCATTCATCTGTTAATAGACACCTGGGTTGTTTCCAACTTCTGGCAAAGGTGAATAATTTTGTTATGAGCATTGGTGTGCAGATGTCTGTTCATGACACTGCTCTCAGGTCTTCTGAGTAAGTACCCAGTACTGGTATAGCCGGGTCACAAGGCAAGTCTATATTCAACTTCCTTAAGAAATGCCAAACAGTCCTCCACAGTGGCTATACCATTCTGCCTTCCGAACAACAGTGAATAAGTGTTCTTATCACTCCACATCCTCTCCAACACTTGTAGTTCTCTGTCTTTTTAATACTGGTCATTCAGATAGGTGTGAAATGACATTTCAAGAGCAAAGATTCATAAGGCTGGTCATCAATATCAAGGGCCCATTAGTGTATCATCCTTCTTTGCCAGTAACTGCCCCTGCACTTGGGGGATTGTTGCTGCTCCCTTAGAGAATGTGGCAGAGCACTCCAGGATGAGAATTCAGTATTCTCTCATTTCTTGAGTGATTCTCCAACCACTGTGACAATGCCCCATGAACATTTGAACATTTTACATACCTTATATTTATGCTCAGGTGAACTTCCTCCCATGCATCCCCCATCCTTGACACCCCACCCCAAAAATCCTCCACTGCCAGAGTTGTAACCCTTTTGTGATCCAAAGCTTCTTCAAAGATGAAGCCATTACAATAGCTGAATACGTTTAACAGGAAAAGGAAATAATAATGATAAGTTTAAATATAGGAGATAAAATATATGAAAATATTTTTAAAACCTAAAACTAAAATTAAATTAAAAGATTGGGATATTAAAAGAATGAAAAATATAAAAATAAAATTGTTTTTGACATTTTGCCTTTCATCACTGGAATATTTGGTGTCCAGTCTGTACCGTGACACCTTTCCCCTCTCATTCCCAAGTGTGTCAGTATTTTTCATTTTGTTTTCAGAGAAGTTTTTGGTCACAGTTGAGTCACACACAGAATACAGGAGAATCTTATATATCCAACATCCTCCCCCTTTCCTCCTCCCCATATTAACACCTTTTTATATGTGGATGGTAACATTGTTATAACCGATATACAAATAGTGAAACATAGCTACTAAACATTGTCAATGCTTTACACTATGGTTTACATTTTAGACAATACACTTTTATAAATTTTGATGATATTTACCTTGTCCTGTGTCCATCATTGTATGGTAATGGTGAACGTTTCCACTGACCACTAAATACCCGCTGTTTGATCTATTCTATTCCACCCACCCCATACCCCAGGGCCCACAATGACCTCCTGGCTTTACTCGTTGGATGACAAGATTCATAGTTAGGTGAGGTCTTGACACAATGGTTTCTCCTCCCTTATTAGGAACTGCCCTTGCTTTTGATAGATGCCCCATTAGAATGGTGGTTATTAAAAAAACTGCAGACTATAAGAGTTGGAGATGATGTAGGGAAAGGGAACCCTCATCCACTGCTCATGGGATTGTGGAATGGTCCAGCCACTGTGGAAGACAGTATGGCAGTTCTTCAAAAAACTATCTATAGATATTCCATATGATCCCAGTGATTCCACTGCTGGGTATATACCAGAAGAATTGAAAGAAAAGACACAAATATATAGAGTCACACCAATGTTCATAGCAGCATTGTTCACTATTGCCAAATGTTGGAATAAACACGGGTGCCCATCAACAGATGAATGGTTAAACAAATATGGTACATACATACAATGGAATATTACTCAGCTGTAGGAAGGAATAAAGTGACAACACATGGCATAACACGGATGAATCTTGAAGACTTTATGTTGAGTGAAGCAAGCCAGGAATTGAAGGATGAACAGTACATGACCTCACTGATATGAATTAAGGAAATTGAGCAGTGTCAGAGCTATTTTCTGTAAGATAGGTTTATAAGAAAAAGAAAGAGAATAGAAGGTTGTGAGCCATCACCCATACAGACGTAGTCTATGGTAAAGAGATAGAGGGTAGTTTCATATTGAAGGGATAGGACAGGAGGGTAGTAATATTATTGGGTTAGGTGGTGCAGGCTTGACAAGTGGGTAGATTGGGAAGGGTGAGTTAGAATGTCCAGGATATTGGGGGAAGGGTTGGGAGAGGGACCAGGTTAAAACTGGGGATATGTGGGTATGAGGTTGAAAGTACAGAAGTCAGAATGCTCTTATGAAAATATTAGAAGAAAGGTTCACTGGTTTAGGGTGATGGTTGGGGGGCATTTGGAACAGGGCACACCTGGTACAGGTTTCTAGGGAGTGTGTGAGTGTTCATCCTGTCATAATGTGTTGCATCAGTGGATGGAAACCCACATAATGAGCAGGAAGGAGTTGGACTCCCAGCTTTTGGAGGACAGATTTGCCAATTTTTTAATTGGTTGTATGCCTTTTGATTGATGAGTCGTAATATCTCTTTATATATCCTGCATATTAAACCCTGATCAGATAGGTGATTTCCAAATATTTTCTTCCATTGAGTTGGCTGCCTTTTCACCCTTTTGACAAAGTCCTGTGAGATGTAAAAGTGTTTAATTTTGAGGAGGTCCCATTTATCATTTTTTCATTTGTTGCACGTGGTTTGAGTGTAAGGTCCAAGAAACGACCATCTACCACAAGGTCTTGAAGAGGTTTCCCTACATTTTCTTCTAGTAGTTTTATGGTCCTGGTTTTTATATTTAGATCTTTGATCCAGTTTGAGTTGATTCTTGTATAGGGAGTGAAATAGGGGTCCTCTTTCATTCTTTTGGTTATATATATCCAGTTTTCCCAATACCATTTTTTGAAGAGACTGTTTTTTTCCCATTAGCATGGACTTGGTAGGTTTGTCAATAACCAGTTGGCTGTGTAGGTGAAGGTTTATTTCTGGGTTCTCAATTCCATTCCACTAACCAATGTGTCTATCTTTATGCCAGTACCATGTTGTTTTGACTGCTGTAGCTTTGTTATATGTTTCAAGGTCAGGCAGTGAAATTCCTCCCATGTGGCTCTTCTATTTCAGAATGCTTTTGGCTATTTAGGTGCACTTACCCTTCCAGATGAATTTGGTAATTGCCTTCCTTAATTCTGTAAAGTAAACTTCAACAGCCCTTTTAATTAAAAAAGCCACCATTTTAACTTGGGGGCAACCTCTCAGTCTTAACCCACACCAGATGAAAGACTTGTATAACCCAGGTGCCCCTCTCAGGCCTTATTCCAAAACCTGTCCTACTCATACCCTGGGAAGGACTGGAAAACCCACATGCCATCCTACCAGGGTTAAGCATTACCCACCAGAAGGGAAACAGCAATTGAGGTGGCTAGGACCCACTTTAGCTTAGCATTTTGAAGATGGTCTATAGATAACCTTTCCTAAGCCAGGACTTGAAAACCAGGTTTTGATAAAGACATGGCAGGAGAACAGCCTCCCTCACAATTAGAACAAAATGGAAGGGACCTTATTCTGTGGTTCTGATCACTTCTGCAGTTATTACAGGAAGTGTCAGCTCACCAAAAGCACCTGACAGGATGTACGTGTGACAGTCATTGGCCAGCATAAAACACCTCTTCAAGAGACAAAGCTAAGTAATTGTTGTGTAAAAGCCAGCTCTTCCCTCTAACTCTAACCCAAATACATATTCCTAGGGGGAGGGCAAGCCAAACTCCCCTTAAGAAATCTTGACTGTTTTCATTTCCTGTAGTTTCTCCCTATACAATAACTAAAAGAGTAATGCCTCCTTTCATCCCCCTCTTATCTAGCTGTCTTAGGCATAACCACCAACTTCTAAAACGGATTGACAATTTATACCAAACCCCATTATCTATTACAATCTCTCCTTAAGACAAACTAACAGCATAGAAGAAACTAGCCATGATTTAGAAGCTTTTAGACAGCAAATTGTTTTGCTTGCTCTTGTGGTACTGCAAAATTGCAGGGCCCTGAACATGGTAACAGCAGCACAGGAAGGTCATGCCTATTTCTCAAGGAAAAATGCGTTTTATAAATCACTCTGGAATACTCCTAAACAACATTCAAAACCTGCAAATGAAGCCAACAAGCTTTGGGAGGATGCAACCTCTGAAAGCACCTGGCCTTTTTCACTCTTGTTGTCCAGTACATCTTAGCGGGCCCCCTTTTTGGACCCACTTATCACCATTTTCTTTATGCTTTTAGCAGGGCCATCTATCTTCAAACTTCTAAATAAGTTTATTTATTCTAGAATTAATGCCTTCCAAAATAACGTATTAGTCACTTAGGGATGTCAGCTAGTTCCAGCCACATTGCCTGACCAAACTTCCTTCAATCTCAATAGAATCACCAGAGAGGCTTATTAGGCAGGGACTACTGCTCTAACCGACAGGAAGTAACAACAGAAGAATGATCATCACCCCTCAGCAACCCCTTAAGAATAAGCGTGTGAACTCTCTGAAGAGGCAGCTGAGGCAGGTTAGTATAATGGAAGAGAAGATGACCCACAACATGGCTGACAGGCAACATGGATGCCAGACCACATGGCCAGCAGAATAACATGGGTACAGGACCTTGTTGGGGCCTTGAGTTTAAACTTGAGGTCCAAGTTTCTCTTTCCAGGACCTCACCATGGCCCCAGATATTCCAAAATGGCTTCACCATTGGCCCCCACCATAGGAGGGGTACCCAACAACTGCTGGGGTCCATCCACTTATCATAAGCAAGGCGATGGAAAACTTAACAGTTTTAAAGGTAAACACATGAGGCAGACCAATTCAATCTGCCTAGAGGGGCCCACACCAAGTCTTAGTGTGTATTTCCATCTTTTTCTCCCATTTCTCATCAAGCACTCTTCTTTCACCCATTTCCCGAATAAATTATTTTTACTGGCCTAACTAAAGTGGCATGTTCATAAATTCTTTTATGCATCTTAGTCAAGAACCTAGAGGAATCCAGTTCTTCTCCATCTTCAAAATGACAAGATGTCCATGAATGTCCCAGCAAATATGATAAATTTGCACCTTATTTTAGCAAGTAGGAAAACAAAAGAGTTCCTGTTTTCTCCTAATGATTCTGCTTCAGATATTGCAAAGCATGTATGTGACAACTGGCCCATGGACAGGGAAGAACAGGTCAGCAATCAAAACATTCTATGTCTTATTATCAAGGATGATTTCTACACAGAAAGGTCACATTGGGAACATTAAAACCTTCATTTGGCAAAGCAACAGTGATGCATTTGGTGGTCAGAGAGACATTGCCAGAGTCAAACTCTGAAGATCATAGGAATCTTGAAAACACTGGAGAGCAATTATCGTGTACTCCTCTAAACACTGCAAATTTGCTAAGTGTGAAGGAATCCAGTCTTTTTCTTCCATGCTGCTGGGAAGGAAGAGATCCAAGTGGCTGCAGAAACTCTTAGGAAGAGCCAGACTTTGTATTGGTGTACCTGAATCATTATGTGAACAATGTCATATTTTCTCATGAAAGTTAAAAGAAACAAGAACCCTCTTCACTAAGACTTTTTATTCCTAGTATCTTTGTTTATGTTGAGTGGTTTAAAAATGTATTGGTTTTGGAATGTAGTCCATTGCCAAGAGAAATGTTAACCGCTTATTTTCCATAGCACAACCCATTATACTGGTATAAACATTTTCTTCACCAGAACTAACAAATCAAGTGTTCCAAATATAAAATTTGCACTAAAAAAGATTAACATTATTTTCCTGATTAGTAAAACTTATAACACAGTTTCTGGTAACTAGAAATACTCATATATACTGTAGTCCTCTGGAAGACAGTCAGCAATTAATGAAGTTCATAGTGGCATTATTCACTGTTGCCAAAAGTTTGAAGCAACCCAAATGGTCATCAACAGATGAATGTATAAGCAAATTGTACTATATTCATAAAAAGGAATATTATTCAGCTGTAAGAATGTTGTCACGGGACAACATGAGGACTCTTGAAGACCTGATGTTGAATGAAGTAAGCCAGTCACCAAAGGACAAATATTACATAACCTCACTGTTATGACTTAGTCAAAATGAGCAGAATCACAGATCTAGAGTCTGAAAGATAGGTTCTAAGGAGAAAGAAAGAGAGTAGATGGTGGTGAGCCAATGTTTAATATGGGCGAAACCTACCATAAGGTGAAATGTGGTGGTTGGACAGTGGTTGAGGTGATGTTGGTGCAGGAAAGTGAGAGGAATTGATGGTGCTGGAATGTGAGGGTGAATAAGGTGGGGGCAGGTGGGATGGGCTATCCATGGAACTGGCAGGAGTGCTGGAGGAAGGAACATGTGAACTCTGGGATTTTATAGGTCTGTGGTTAAAACTACAATTGTGGGAATATTCTTTTGTCAATTAAGGTAGGGAAAGTTTACTGGTGCAGGGCCCACATGGTGCATGCTTCTGTGAAATATGAAAATGATCATCTTTTTCATAGTGTGCTATCTCACTGGGCAGAGACTCTGAGATATTAAATTCACTTTTTGGGTTATCCTGCTATATTCTCAATTAAAAGGGCAAGAAACTCTTGAGAACATAGGTTGTGCCTAATCAAAGAATAGTTGGAGGATAAGGCAGTTTTAGGGTATTGGTTTTGTTATGCATGATATTATAATGATGGATACTGACCATCATTGTAAGATCATTGTCAAAACCTATAAAACTATATGGTGCAAAATTTAATCCATAATGTAAACCATTGACCATGGTTTGTAGCAATGCTTCAATATATGCTCATCAATTGCAAGATATGTACCATATTCAAGTAAGATGTCATCAAAAAGGAAAATGCAAGAAGGGGACAGAATGGAAAATAGGAGAAACCCCTATATTTTCTGTGTAACTTTTCTGTAACCTAAAGCTTCTTTGAAAATAAAGTGAAAAGAAAATAAAAAGACACCAGGGGGACAGTTGGAAGAAACTGTCAGTGTACATAATTGCTAACATAGCTTATGGTGAAGAAAGAAACAATGAAATAAATTTATCTATTTTTTTATTTTGATATTTGCATTTTATTTGTTTTTCTAAATTATGTTATTTTCTATTATTTTTGTTCATTTACTTTTTGGCCTTATTTTTAGGGAGGTTTGAACTCCAAAGGTAACAACTGTGGCAGGGGAGGATCACTGGTGTGAGTGTCCATGATGGCAATGTGTGGGAAGGGGTGCACCTGGGGCATGCCTTTATGGAATATGAATATGTTCGAGGGGTCATTCTGTGTTGTCTCTGTGCATGGAGACCCACACAATAACCAAAAAAATATTGAGTCCCCACCCAGGGAAGTCTTGTTACATTCTTTAATAGAGTGAAAATAATCCCAAGAGTATATGCGCAGTGCCTATCAAGGAGGAGAGACCAATATACCAGGCCCTTTACATTGATGGTTGTACTTATGAACTTTGTTATTGTGAAAATGAAACGTAGTTCAGAATTATATATTGTCAAAGAGTTACTTCTCAAAAGCCTCCTTATTGTTTGTGGTTTCTGTCTATGCCAAACTCAGCATTTAAAAATAATACCTTCAGACACACACACACACACACACCTCATGTGGTACATGACACCTGGGAATGAGCCCTCCTGGCACTGAGGGATTATTACCAAATGGCAAATATTGATGCACTTGGAAAAAGTCCTTGATCAAAAGGGTGAAATATTAAATACAAATAAGGTTTATGACTAAGAGATTTCAAAGTGAGTTGGGGTTGTCATTCCGCAGGTTACACTTATGCAGTTTTCAGAAGGATCTCATTGACTTCCACAGTAAACAGTGTCTCAAACAGCAGGTCTCCTGAGGGTTCTCAGGAATTTGGCACCATACCAGTGGGCCTTACCTGGGAATACATGTTCCTCAGTGTAACAGTTAGACTCATTTTTAATTTCCCTACACGTTGCTCTTCTGCCCCATTTATTTGTATTTATAAAGCTATAATTAGCACTCTACTTATTAATCATATGTACCAGAGACTTAAATCTTCATTCTGTTCATGTGCCTGTTGAGCCCCAAATCTCAGCAGAGTTGCGACACCTACTCTCCATTTCATGGGACTCACCCAGGACAACTAACAAAATGGTGATGATGGACAATG